>KV751365.1:2758363-2778453 GCA_001698575.1 Mola mola | reverse complement strand
AGATGAACACTTCTGGGCCTCAATGGAAATCTTGAAAAACACCTGGAAAACAGATGAGAGTTTATAGGGTCATCTAAGAATGATGCTTTGACGCTTATTGTTGCAGTTGTGAGACATGGCGGTGAGAATTACCTTGAAATATGTCACTTATTTACTGCTTGTACTGAAACAACAACAATCTACCACCTTCACACAACTGCTTAAACTGCTGCCAGCGACTGATCAGTTGCACGCATCATGTTTTGTAAGGATTCTTCCACTTTCCAATCTGGGTTATCTCCAAGTTTAGGTCATTTTTACCCAACTCAATATCATTTTCATATGTGCAAACAAAAAGAATCGTATGTACCTCGTCACCAATAGAGATGTTGGAGCACTTCCTGCCATTCTCACCCGTTCCCTCCACACCGTTCTTACAGATGGACTTGTAAGTGATGGAAACTCCCTCCGGCAGCCTGCCATTTTCCAGAATGACTTCGGATGACAATGACTGTCCAAAAGAAGAGAGAACAAACGCTCACTATAGGTGACAGTGGAACAGCTTTTTGCATAGGAACACACTGATCAGCTTTTGTGCTCGAAATTCAACTATGTGAAAACACAATTGCTACTGAGCAGGAAACTTTACAGTGTCTGGTGTGATGTGTGATCCAATAGAACAGTTTACCCGTATTTGTCTGTAATATTTATGCCAGAGAGAAATAGTGATAGAATAGTGCCTTTAGTTACAATTTTAATATGATTTATGTGTGCAAAACACTTGGGAAGTACACAACCTTCTCTGATGGGTCAAAGTCATGAGGAAAAAAGGGATATAAGAAATTTTCCAACACTCATTCCACAGTTGTGTACAACAATGTGCAACATGATGAAATAAATTCCTTATGTATGACAAGATGTTACGCCACAGAGACAGACTGACATGCACTTTGACTCACATTATAAGCATCGATAATGAGTTTGATCACGTTGCTGGAGTTGGAGGACAGCGTGCCCACGGCTGATTTAGGAATAAGATTTTTCAGTTCCTGAAAGACACACAAAAGGTCGAAGTTAAGTTCAGATTGAAGGGCTGGTAAATGTGCGTAAGCGTTCACAAGAACACAAAGTTCACCTTGTAAACAGGTTGGAATTCCTCAGTGACGGCAAATATGGTTTGGATGTTGTGGTCGCTCAGTTTCTGAACCAAATGGGCGATGGAGGGGTAATCCTAGCCAAGCATTTAGCAACACACATTTATAAAATTAGTAGTCAGTTAACATTTAAAATCCTAGATTATGTGGGCAAATGTGAAAAGAAACCACAACTAATATCAATACATAACTGAGAAAATCAACATAATCAACACATGAGCTCAGTCTGCTCTCCCTGGATTCATTATGTATGTATGTATATGTATAAGAGACTACATACATAGTAGTGGCTCATGGTGTACATGTTATTCTCCAGGTGACACTTCCCATCATTGGGCAGGACGATGCCTCCCAGTTTGCCATCGCCAGCAAAGTGGAAACCAGCATCAGTGGAAAACACCAGCAGCCGGGTCACGTTCCTCCAGCCGATTTGTTCCTGCAAGGAAAAAGCTTCTCAGTCATATCCTACACTATTACAAGACACTCTTATCTAGTAACAGATAAAATGAATAAACAATCACTCAACACTACACAGAGAGAAACCCTTGAGTGTCGTTTTACCTCGCAGACTGCCACCTGCATGATGGCATCAAAGCCCCCCTCAGGAGAGTCCAAGTTTCCTGAGATCTGCTGCTGGCTGACCAAACGGTTGAACTCGTCTCCCTTGTCTGTCAGCTTCAAGACGTTCTTATAGCTGAAGGGGCTGGTACAGTTCTGGTTCCCTGTGCAGGGGTTGATGAGCCTGGCTGGCGTGGTGCTGATGTAAGGCATGACAGTCTTCTCCACAAATGAGCCGAAACCTGAAAGGAGACTGTATTTATATTACCTCCACCAAGGGAGATATGTTTTATTCCCTGTCTGTTGGTTCACTGGTTGGTTTAACTAACACAAATACATAAAAACTACTGAATGGATTTCAATGAAAGTTTGTGGGAGAATAGGAACTGAACCAAGGAACCTCTTATATATCGGTGTGGATGTGGATTAGGGGCAAATCCAGGAATGGTACATTTTTGCTTGGAGGAGATAAGTGCTCTACTGAGTGCCATTGTAGATCAGTATCACAATAATGTAACACTAAAAGTTTTCTAGGGTTGTCGTCCCTTCACTGCAAATTGAGTCTAGTCCTTACCAATCCTGAAATCTGATGTAATCTCCTGCATTTCCCTCATGAGGTCAGTGCCAAGGTTCTTGACGTTTTCCAAATCATCTTTCATGGAGAAGGACAGGTCCATAAGATAGTAAAGGTCAATGGGGTAATCCTCAGCCCGCTTGAATTTCAGCTCAAATGTCTGGGGTTCACCTTAGGAGAGAAAAATTATCATTTTTAGTGCCATTTATGGGATTGTTACACCATGAACACATTTCTATTTGCCTGTATCTCACTATGTTTACTGAGAGATAATCCCAATGAGCTGGACAAACAAATGTATCACAGATAAGCTTCTTCTCTTAAAACTACAGTAAGCTACACAACTAGACGCCTGTTTGGGTCATTTAACTTACGCCACTAAGAAGACTGTTAAGTGTTTCAAAAACATATTTCATACAAAAATAATGGAATAATAAAGTTGAATGATTAGTTTGCTCTAATCACACAGGCTTGTAAACTACTAAATACTTTCAAAACTGCCCAGGGTGGATATTTACCGGATCTGAGAGTCAGGGTGAGTTTCTGGGGCTGGATTTGGGTGATCTGCTCAGGCTTCAGTTTCTCAGCCACATCTGTCTTGCGGTTGGTGACAGGCTTGTTCCTATTAATGGTGATGCCTCCGCGTGGGTTCTCAATACTGTTAACAGGACAATTTCTCTTCTTTAGGGACGCCAGATCATCACAGCGAGCCGACTTGGACTCACCCACATCAAGGAAGTTCTAGGAGATGAGGAAGTTTTTATGAGGATTTTTTCAAATCTAACTTGTTCCACAGACTTAAACAACTTCAAATAATGTTCCTTGAGGACACTCTGATGAGATCTAATCTGTGATCAGAACACTTTTTCACACTGAATGCTTTCACCAATGGATACAAATTTCCCAGTGACAAAAAGGTAATTTTCACAGGTATTTGCAGAAGACATCTGGAACAGCCTGTAAATGTGCAGGAATGTGTTGTGATGTAACCTGTCTGAAACAATATGATGACAAGACAGGATGTTGCAATGCTGTTACAAAAAAAAAAAAAAAAAAGAGAATTAAATGTTGTGTTTTGCAGATTCAAAATCTCTTACCAAGTCAAAGCACATTTCTATCCTACGAGTCCTCTGAAATCAATCCATTGTAATTTAACAGTGAGATTTTTTGGTCATTGTTCCCAGGCAGCAGCAGATGTGGTAAAACAGATGACTGGGAAGAACATGGCTAAGAATAATGGACGACAACCGGAGACAATCAAGTCAAAACAAAAATAAGTGCTCTGACCTCATTAAATCAGTACCACATCACCCCTGGAAGCTTCCCCTGCATCTGACTGCACACTTCAGTCAAGATTTTATAAAACGTTTGAAAACCACAGAAACACAAGACACCTACTGTTGTGAAGAGGAATGACTTCACAGGATGAGTAGAGTAAAGTTTGAGTTTTAGTTTAGTAACATCAGACTGTAAGTGAGCAAACAACTGATAGAGAACAACAAGCAAGATCTGACAGGAATGCAGATCTGTTTTGACATATTCTAAACAAGCACCACCAATGTACCAACATATCATAATAACGTCATGTTTCTGTAAATGAGTGTTTTCCTTTACTATGGTCAGCTTGCTCTGAAACATACGGTCACCACAGCCAGAATACTTGCCCTGGATACAGAAAACAAGTAATTACACAGGATTGCTCAAAACTTTCCACTGTGAGACAAGAAGCACTAATGTTTCGATGTTTATTATGTATAATGTTTATTTTATATCACCGCACTTTTCAGTTTTTTATTTGTAAAAAAAAAATTAAAATCATCTATAATTTTCTTTGTACTTCACAATTGTGTGCCACTTTGTGTTGGTCTTTAACATAAAATTCCAATAAAATATATTTATGTTTGTGGTCGTAACGTGACAAAACGTGGAAAAGTTCAAGGGGTATGAATACTTTTGCAAGCCACTGTAAGTGAGCCCCACCCACAGTTAAATATCTCTAGATAATCATTTATTGGAGTGATAAAATACTTCCGGTAACTCACTACATCTGAGCACCATCCACATGCTTCGGAGACCTGGATGCATTCCCCACATGACTGTGCGTTTGCCTTGATGCATATGCTTCCCTCTGAAAGAACACAACAAAAGTTATTGCATTAGTTCAACAATGGAAACAAGCTTCAGTTTGTTGCTGCAAATCGCAACTGCTGCCCTATTCAGAAAACTGGGTCATGATGAGAAAGCTCTAGGCAGCTCACCAAGCAATGATTTCACCTTTTAAAAAAAAAAAAAAAAGCCTCCCACCGCTAACAGGACCCACATAGTCATAAAACTATGAATGACCAAATTTGAGGGCTGAAATGGATAAAAGCACTGCTCATTTCATCTCGCTTAGGAACGTCTAAAACAAGAGTAACATTAAGCCCAGTGCACACAGTAACATTAAAACACATCAATACATGATCAGTGACACAATGCTGCACTGGATGGTCAGGGCAAGCTCATTTTTTAAGCTCAGATAAGAAAGAGAGTACATCTTAAACAAATGTATAAGATGTCCTTGTTCTTACCTTGTTGTGCCCAGCTGCCACAAAGGACTGCTGATAACGTTGCTATTAAAAGTAACTGCAAATCCATCTGTAACAGAAAAAAAAACATCGGTGTTGTAAGATGATAAAAAGGGGAACATCATCAACATTAAGCAAACAGTTCCAATCCTCAATGCTCATCATTTTCCAAAGTCAATCACGTTGTCAGTGTCAGCCGCAGCCTACACAAACAGAATTTGCATTTCACTAGAGGTTTAACATGGCACACAGCTTTCTCCCAAAAAGGTCAGAGGACATCCATATTCTGTGTGGACATAGAGCTACCAAATACTTCATGGAGATGAAAGTGGGGGTATTTTTGCTAACTGATTCCCTGCAGCTACCTAGTGGACACTTTAAGTTCACCTGAATGTAGGTTTGCTAACATGTAAAGTAATGTGACTGTTTCACAACCAAAGCAAAACTATTACACAACTATTCCCCTTTGAGAATATTCTCATGGCCTGGCTACTTTTAATAGCTTTAATTTAGTTACACCGACATGAATGCAGTAAAAGATTATTATTTTCAACTTGTGCTGGGCAATATGGGCTACAAATAATATCTATTTTTAGGCTATATCGTAATACACAATATTTATACCTTGATATTTTGAAATCTTCCATACAACACTTTTATGCATAAAATAACACCAATATGATTCAATTTTTGCATTGTTTACTTCTATTTCATGTAAAAAGGGGTTGAGTCAAGTAACAATCAAGTTTAATCTATTATGAAATTCAACTATTTAATTCAAACAAGACAATTCAACAAACACACTTTTGAAGTATAAAAATGGCATTATGTACGCCAACATACTAATCAAAATCATTGCCTGATGAAAGTCAGAGTCTGGCACGGGTCCAGTTTTGAAAACATACAACCTCCCATACCCTTAAATCTCAGTACCAGAACCAACCTGTTATAAGCAGTTATCTGTAAATCAAAGCCTCACCTGCCCAGACCTGTTAATTTAAGTCCCATGACCCGACCCGTGAGCTGAAGTTAAACACACAGACTATGAGAGTCGCACATTGGTAGCTGCAGAGCTTCTACAGTTTTAAACATTTTTGTGTTTCCTCAGGGGACAACGTGCTTATCTTGTGGCTATTAAATGCTAACACTTTATGGAACTGTTTTCAAGCAGCAAAGCCACTGACAACATTATTCCTAGTCTGTTATAACTCAAAACTTTTCCCAAACATCTGACTTGGCTTCAACAATGTATTATATTATACCATGGGTTGCTCCTCGGTAGAGGAGTCATTTGTGAACATTTTTTGCACTCTCAGGGTCTCCTCTCTCCACTGGATACCAAAAACACACATGCGAAAGCCAGAGTTTTCTTGACTGTGGAGGAAGTGAGCTGTCTGCTGTGATAGGGCATCTGGAAAGAGCAAAATCCAAAGCAAATTTCATACTGGCGGCTTGAAACATCCATGTCACAAGTTGTACTCGATGGTCTCGCTATAGTCATTTATTAGATCCATGTGCAACAGGCTGCAAAACTGTATGTTCAATGTATTTCCCACCCCTATTTTCAAACTAAGTTCTATTTCCAAAACTTTAAAAGGTCTAAACTATCACATAATGTGTCCTTTTTTGAAAATTACGACAGTAAGGATTTCGGCTGTTAGGACCGTTTAGCTTTAAAAGCTACGATGTACTGGCACACGGTATGACAGAACTTCAAAAATAATAGCGATTTTAACCACTAACAACTCTAAAAATGTTACCGTAAGAAGCTGGTAACACAGAGTCAATACCTACAGAGAAAAATGTGCTTGCCTTCCTACCACTTGAAATGCCATGTGAAGTTGAAGTTCTATCCTGAGTGATTCTAATTTTACTTATTCCACGTATGGAGGTATGATATGCAAACACTCACGATCCACCACATTTCATACTTCCTCCGTGACTGTGTAAAGCTAACTTTCATGTTCTTATAGGCCTATAAAAAAGGATGTTATCTTGACGGGGTATTTCAGATAAGACTTGACAAAAGAGTGACTGAGAGAGAAAAAAAAGCTAAAGGTGATGTGGTAAAATGTTGCATAAAGGCTAAAAAAAAAAGTTTAGTTTACAGAAATGACTCGTCATGTTTCTTGATATTCTATAATCTTCAAGCTGATAAACTGAGCCAAGATAATAAGACAGTTGGACCATACTGAACTATGCTGCTAAGCACTAGCAAACCAGCCAAAACACCTAAATTAAAAGTACTGACTGTTTTTCAGCAAATTGGAAACAGCAGTATTGGCGGGTCAATATTTGTATAAAACATTTTTTTTTTTTTTTTTTTCCCAGAAAGCCAAATTAACCTTAGATAACAGCTGTATGGCAGAAAAAGAATGAGGAGGTCAGTAAATTCCCCCCTGCTTGTTTGTTTCCATGTTTGGTCAGGATGCCTCCTCTTTAATCCCTGCTATTCTTCACAACTCCTCTAACACAGTTGCTCCACTGTCTGAATCCTCAAACGTCAAAAACACAGAACAACATTCAGTTTATCTGGCCCAGTACGATATACATCAGGCAGTGTTGACAGCGGCTAAATCAACCGCTGTGTCCTGAAATAGTCCACCCTTAATGGATTTCACTAAGCCAATTTTCAAATTCAACCATTATAATAACACTGCGCATGAAGGAGATATTTTTATAGTCAATTGAAAATGACAGAGAAAAAACTGGAGACCGCAGTAGATGCTTAGTGAAGAGGCAACATATGTTTGCTGCGGTGCAGTGGGCCAGAGGGAACAAGCATCTGCAAACCAACATCCTGTCAAATGAGCAATGACCAATCTAAACGCACAGTTTCCAAAATTTCATCAGTGATCGTTCTCAGATAGTTGATCATTCTGCTGTGGAGAACGATGGATGATTTGAAGACTATTGAGGGATGCCAAAAGTTTGATTTTTGACAGAAACAGCAGAACATGTGATTTTTAGTTGAGCCTTCGAACATCTAGTTAAGTTTCTTTTTTCTAATCTTTAAAACAACAGCCATTGTTCCTTTAAATATATGAACAAAAAAAATGATACAAAGAAGAACTTGTGGATGAAACATTCAAAATATCCAGCAAGATGATAATAAAATTCAACCTAATGGCAACTGCAAAGACTTTCTACAATATTAGTGCTCCTCCCCAACATTCCTACAGAACAGCTTTTGTTTACAGCTCTGGGCCTGCACAGGGCTGCAAATTGCAGAGAGTTGACAGATTGGAAGCCGTTCAGGGTTCTCTACAGCCTTGTGCCACAAAATAGCATTAGGGAGGGACTGGTATTTCTGTAAATGCTGTTCTTAGGCTTCATGTCATGCTGGCTTAAAAAGCTACCCTGAATGAAATATTTAGAACACCCACTAGAGACCTTTTTTGTTTCCTAACCCCACTGCTTTTATAATTTATATCAGCTCCTCCAGGGAACAGCTGAGAGCAATTCAACAGTAACAGCTGAATTATTGTTGGACTGTTAAAAGAAGAGTCTTTGGGGGCACAACAGAAAAGGCTGCTTCCACCCAGTGAAACTCACAGCTGATAAGAGCTGATAACTTTTAAACAGACAGAGGAATGAGACCTAATCCTGTCCGTGGTAAAACTGCTCCTCCTTTCTGTGAAAATAAAAAAGTCAACCAATGTGTAAATTCAATAGAATCAACAGGGTCAAAGAAGGATATAAGTAAGCTATACTCTCGGGGTGGACTAGAAGTCTTGCATCTCGAATCAACAGTCCCTTTCATGCTTAAAAAATTTTTTTTCCTGAATTAACTTTTCTAGCAAAAGTTACCTGTGTTTGTCAGTCAACCGCCTACTGCCTTCACAAAGAAACTGCATTTCCCCCAATGTAGGACAAATGTTTCTGATGACATTTTTAAATTGATCCTAGTCTAATCCTTATAACTCCAGCACAGAACAACACAGCAGCATCTACCAGCTGTATCTTATTACTGTGCTGTTTTGAATCCAAATTACGGCGGAATTCACTTGGAGCTAAGAAAAAACAAAAAACAAATAATAGTAAGTGGACTACATATATGACACTGTGCCACTTCCTTGCTCTCTGTCAGGGTGAATACTATGGATGTCTGATGTTGTGAATCAGCCACTCAAGTCCAAGCTGATGACTGTGACACATTGAATTAATTGTAGTGCAACTGCCCAGCTGACAAGATTTTTAGTCACGTTTACTTAACTTATTTTTGAACCCCCAAGTCAGCGAGCAGAAGCTCATGAGTTGTTGCAATAACAGACCTGAGAGCCTAATATTTGGACTAAGGAGCACACTGTGCCGGATCATGACTTTCTATGGTCAGGCTGGAGAAGACAGTAATGTGTTCATGAATGCTAAACGTTAGTGTCACAATTTAATTTCATCTCTGTGTCTGTTGATGACCACAGTTGCGTTTCTTTCCAAAACAAGTACAGAAACACTGACTGAAATGTCTTAAATACAAATTATATGGTACTGTGGCAACTTAAAAGAAGGATCTTGCTAAGCAACAGCTTACATAATAACTCGGACTTGGATAAAAACTGCATTAGGCAAATAGTTATTTTGAAAAAAATTACCATGCTGTCAGCAATCACACAGTGCAGCTCTGAAGCTGTAAAGACATCTGAAAAATTTGGGGTGGGGACAACATGCTTTTGTGACAATTCGACTATATAAACGATATTTGAGTCTTAATTACAATTGCATTGCGAATCTGATTTATTGTGATTTACAAGAAAAACAAAAGGTATATCATAAATTTCTCAAGACGATATATCATGAGTCATATTTCCAAAAACAACGCACATCACATGTCAGTCAGTCAGTCTGTGAAATTTATTGTAGTTGCATAGAAAAGTGGTGCCTCGGAAACAGGTCTTATACACCATCATTGCGGTTGTCTTGTCAAACTCAGAAATCGGGTTCTTTTAGATCAGTAATCAATAGTGAATTAAAACATGTCAACATCAAACCTGCCAGAGCAGCATAGATACACACAAGCTTCTTTCTAAAAGAACAGCAGCTGAGCTTTCAACAGACCCAGACAAACGTTTCACCAACAATTCCTTTCAACAGCTGGTGGGAAGAGGAGACTTCCACCAGCCTCACACAGGTCAGAGGTGTTCTGATTCAATCTGCAGTCTGAAAGTATGCCACTGGAACAGAACCAAACATGTATCTATCTTGGCCGTCTGCCACAATAATAGAATACATATTAATTTTCTACTTTTACAGCTGTGCACTCCCTTATCATTCTCTGTTTCCAACACATAGAAGTACTCGGATGGGCTCGCCAGTTACTTTAACATCTGAAGTTGATTCAGCAACCCAGTTTTTAGGGGCTGAGCACAAACTGTGCAAAGGCCCAACTGTAATGAAAGGAATCATTCCTCTCTTTAAACCACATTTTAGGAGACCATTCCCATGATGAAAAACTCATGAGATATTGCTTAAAATACAACAGTAGCAGACATGTAGATTAGAAAACCTCATTTGTAAAATGGCACAGGTAGAGAAAACACTTACACATAAAACAATGATAGTATGTAAGCGTTTTACATTGAATAAAATGAGGAATTGCGTTTGCTGCAAAACTGCGCAAGTACAATTCGTCCTTGCATGAGAGAACTATAAGATGCAGTATGTGAAAACATGTTACTGGTATCATTAAGGGGACGGAAGGCAACACAACAGCGAGGTTAAAGCCCACAAAACCCACGGCTTGAACTGAAGTGAGAAAAGGTACTGTGTCATTTCCTCACAATTCACCTTGAGAAGCTCAGTCAAGAAACTTGAGAAATCTATTGTTAGCTGGCTAGCCGACAACAGTCAGCTACTGTTAGCCCACTAGCTAGGCTTTCGTGTTAGCCTGCTAGCAAAGTCCTACTCCTGCATACCTTAGCGCCTCAACACCATCTGAGTGGCTGCTTTCTGCAGAAGGGAACATAACTCCAAAAAAAGAGAGCCAGCCTTGGCCAGGAGCATGTGCACATGCTAGTGTTTTTGCACCACACTGCAATGCAGTTCCTGAAGAAAGAGAGGGAGAGATAATGAGAGAGAGTGTGCATGTATGCATTTTTATGCTAAGATTGATCATATGTTAGTGTGCCTAAGTGTTTCTGTGTCTCTAAAAAAAACTCGTTTACAGTTTGTAATTTATATTTTTGCTATTGTTTTAAAAGCTCGGGTCCCTTTAAGTACCTCTTTTTTTTGCATTTTATTAAAAACCAAAGCCTGTCTTTTGAACACATATAGCAGGTATTTAAATGTTTATTGTAAAGAAAAGCCTTTATTTTTTATTGTTTATAATTTAACAATTTTACTGAGTAGTGGATCTTTAAGTCAATATTTGAATAAAGTGATTAATAAGATTGATCAAGTTGCAGCAATGAAAACATCCAAGCTCGTTACCAGTTTATTACTAGGCACATCCATTAAATTTTATTTGAAGTCTACAAAAAAAAAAAATGCAATAAAACCTCCCATCTTAAAGGCTCAACACAATACTACATAAATTTACTCTACAGTGATTAATCACAGCAGCACATTACTGTCAGCCAAAAATTGAGATGAATGTGGGTCACACATCTGGCTGGTGATAGTTTAACCATGTTTCTCATTCGATAACTCTGACACAGTAAAATACGGCCCGCACTTCATATGTCGCCGAACCAATTTCCTGTAGGAAGCCCAGTTCAGGGTCTGCTTCAGTCACACTCACAAAGACGAGATGAATGTGAGGGCATTGACTCAGATTATATCAACATGTGTCAACGCTACACCTGTGAACTCCATCCTCAGTTCACTGACGGTGGTATAGTAAACTATTGATTGTTATTAACTAAGGAATCTCAGCATGGGATAGGGGACTTCATCTGTTTGGGGGGCAGTCCGAAATACTGCACAATTAGCTCTGGTGATTCAGTTACATTTGACAGATAAAATTTCTAGCAGCAGCAGGAGAATGTCTATGAAAGTGTAAATAACTGGTGGTCAGTGAGGTAAGTGTGGTTGAAGGCAAACGATGTGTTTAGCTCTGCAGATGACCCGCCTTTCTGGTCCCTCTGTGCTTTGCTGCTACAGCTCACGCAACTTTGAACAAGCCAGGTGTTGTCTAAAGTGGACCAAGACACATGTGTAAGTAATGTTTGGTCATCTTGAACAAAGTCCATGTCTGCATGCAGATGACCACAGTTCAACAAGAGGGACAACTCCATATGGCTGAACTTATGACAGAATATCAGGTTAAATGTTTCATGGTGACAAACATAAAACATAAAATATACTTTTAGAAATTGCTTGCACTAAACCCTTGAAAATGTGATATTTCAGCACCTTCCCTCTGACAAATGGCCCCCACTTGCTGTTGGAAGTCACAGTCCACCTTTGGCCCTTTAAGTCCCCAAACAACCCAACATGACACTATGTACTTTTCCCTAACTAATCAACTGCCAGGCACCAACACATTTCTCTGTAACAGGATGTTGAAAGATCAGGAGGAACACCTCACTGACACAGCAAGTTTGAACGGAACCCACCCCACATCCAGATATCCACCTCCTCGATCAAGCTAATGCTGGCTATAGAGCTTGATAATGAACATATATTTGCTGCCAGATTAGTTGAGTGTTAACCAGTGAGGTCTGTTTCTTATGTTTATGAGACAGAAAACAAAGCAAAGGTACAGAAATGTGCTCAATCGCATGCTTGTACTCTGACCATCTGCCATCCAGCTGCCTACAGAATTGATTTACAGTATTATGGAAATGTCATTTGGTTATAACATGAATTTGGAAAGGAAAAGAAACAGGTAAGTAATTATGAACTAGTTACAGAATTACCAATAATGATTTTTTCTTAATTATAACCCAATTAATAATTTGGAAATGCGTTTGGAAATAAATCATCAATCCCTCAAAAGAAAATGAAGCAAACTAACTGTGGCACAAAACATCATAAATCAGATGTGTTCATTCTGACATGTCAAACATATGTAAGAAAATCTGCTGTTGCTGATTCTGGAAAGAGTTAAAGTTGTTGAACAAATTCCAAGACCTGTTTGGGGTTTGTCTGCCACATGGAGGAGATCTGGATCTCCCAACCCTCCCTTGAGAGATGAGATAATGCATTCCATCATAACTAACTCCATACCACGTCGTGGAAAAGCTACGTAACTGAAATATGGGGCGCTTTTTGTGCCCCCACTTCTTTCTAACTTGAACCCCGAGTTCACTCAGTCTGTTAAATGGCCATGAAACTTTCAAGAATCCCTGCAGTCAAACTTTGAAATGACACCTGGGCTTCTTTTCTGGATAAAATACTCAACAGCAACGTTTTGTTTCTAAAATCATGACCCCCTTACACAAGATCCACAGACCATGTTGTGTCATGGAGGAGTTATCCCTAAAACTAAAAAGGTATGAAAACGCTCGATCCTTAGCAGGAAAAGCTTCAGTCTCTCTTAACTTACTTTGGTTTGCAGCAGAAATTGTCATAGGTATCGGAGCTTGAAATGTTGGCTGTACCATCCCAACCCCGTTTCCGGGAAGTGACAATTCTGTTGACCAATCAATAGACTGCAGTGGACCTAGCTCCTAAGTCATGGTACCGGATAACTCTAGTTGGTACAACAAGCGAAAAGTGACGGAACTGGAATGGTACACGTGCCCATCATTTCCTTCCCTCTGAATGAAATGACTGTCTATGCTGCATTCCAACGATGTCGGTATTACATTACTTACCCTAGCTTTGAAATATATCTATCAACGTTTGCATTTTCTATCTCATCGTCCTGAAATTCTGCTGGAAGAGTTCCATCATTTTACCACAGAGGGATGGAGCCATGAAGGGATAATGTAACCATGATCATATATCCTCAACCACCCCCTCGCATGCATTGTCTGGCCATAACTGGAAGGCTGGGCACCCATGAGTCATATCTGACAAGTCTGGCGCAAAGGCCTGCTGCTGAGTAATGAATAACCCTTCCAGCTGCCCCCAAACACTCCTAGCTGAGTCGAGCTCCATGCACTCACTGTTTCAACATTACAAAAAGGGTAACTAAGGGAAGTGACTCAGTCTACAGACACGTCTCGCCTCATGTATACAATTACCAGGCCTGGTGTTTATTATCAGCATCCATGGGATCTGTACACACTGTACAGGATCAAACACATACATGTGTTCACACCTTGGGTGCTTTGTCATTGCTCTCTAAAAGGCAAAGGCAAGCTAGTTATTTAAGCGAGGCATTTTTCCCCTCCCATCTCACAAAATTAGGCCTTGTGGTAAGAACTTTGTGAGCACAGCTTACTAGCTCAACGAATCAAGTTTCTCATGAGATTAAAAAGGAACGGGGAAAATAACACCCCCCCTCAGGCTATAATTCCTTCACAGGACGTGACCGATGTAGACAAGACCAATCTTGTCGAGTTTACATACTGCACAGTCAATAGTCCCGAATCACAGCTGTGGGCTCGACAAGAGACTATAACATTCTGGTTAACCCGACTGGGCAACCTTAAAACCCAGCTGCGGTTCGTCAAAGGATCTTCTTTACAACAGATATTTGTGACTTACAAAGGGATGTTGTTTTGTTTTCTTCTTAACTTCTCAAGTAAGTCACACCCAAATTAAAAGCTCCTCTCACACATGAAGGAGCTGCAAACTAATTTCCCAATTTGTTGATTAATCATTTACTCTATGGCCTTTAGATTGCTTAACTCCAACCAATAGTTAGAAACTCTTCATCCACTGTGAGAAATGACAAAGAAAAGCAGCAAATTTTGACACTTACAAAGACCAACAAATGATTGACATGTTTGCAGACGTTTTCTTGTCCAAATAGCTGCCGAGTAATTTTTCTTTTGGTCAACTAATCAGTTGACCGTTGCAGTTTTCGAACAAACACAAGTGACTAAAGACGTCTTCAGATATTTCTGGACAGTGAGAGCAGACAAATGGTAACCAGCATTCCTAAAGAAAACCAGCCAGGTTGAAATCCAATTTTTACTCTCAAGTAAAGGAAAAGAGCTTATCTTATCACGTCTTTAAGGTTAAGATCTGCAAATGTCCCAGTGAGAGATTTGAGTTTATCATGAAGCTTTCCGTGATTCTAACAGGGTGATAATAGTCATTAGGACTGATATCTCACTATCCTCCTGCGTGTACTGTCCTGTTCGCACCCACAAAGCGGCTCAGTGGCCTACTCTCCGAACCAAAGCCACACTCGCCTATACCGAGAGCCGGACTTGGGGTGAAGGGGTGAAAATAAGCCAACATTTCGCCTCTCACGGGGATCAAACCCGAGGAATTCAATATGGCACGGCTGTCGTTCGAGCGTTAGCCTTGTACGCTCACCCACACCCAAAGTTCGCCCCGCCGTTCGTCGTTCGGTGTTTTCAGTGGCCCGAAACTTGGCAGACTGGTGAAAAAACGGGACAAAAGTGGGCCAAAACAAAAATGCTTACCGTGTGATGATGATATACTGGTGTTTCCACTGTTTTACGGTATCATTTGACCTAATTCAGAGTCCTTTTTCGAAGAAACAGTCAGTGACCGCGGCGAGGACTAGCGAAAAACTGTTATATGAAGGTCCGCTTTGTTTTAGCTAATAAACCGCACTGACGTGCGGAGCTTTTCCGCTCCCGACTGTTGAACGTGAACCCGGCCCAAACTATACTTTACTAACGTGAGATATGTACATGTATTAAACTGGGAGTCCCCGGTCCGCCCGCACGCGTCCCAGCCGAGCAGCTTTGTTTTTTGACCCGTTTCTGCCCACAACCGTCTTCTTACTTAGACACCGCCTACACAGGAAGTGCGGTACGAGGAGGGCAAAGGAACGAACACACCCGAGCGCCGTGAACCCGTCGTTACCTCAGGATGTGGTGACCGGAATCGGTCACAACTAACGCACACACGCGTCCCCGTACACACGTACAGGGCAAACATAACATCATATATTAAACAGTGAAGAAATTCAGACAGCAAAATCAAATCTGATGCATTTACACGTGGAGAGTTTAGGCTCAGGATGTTTGGGGGCAGGGGCGAATAGAGGGCATTTTATCCCATTCAATCCACTGAAAGGGCACCCTGGAGGGCACTTTATCCTGTTTAATCCACTACAAAAGGCACCTTAGAGGACACTTGATCACATTTTGTTCACTGTAAGGGAAAGTACTGTATTCCTTTATATCCACTGGAAGGGCACAATAAAAAGCACTTTATCCAATTTTGCTCAGTGGAAGGGACCCAAGCGAGTACTTTTATCTTGCATATGGGCATCCAAGAGGGCACTTCTGCAATGTTTTGTTTTTTTTCCAAACATCCCCTGATGTCAGGAGTGAGTGGCAAAGAATTGTACCTCCTAAGAATGAGCTTCCCCTCGGTCACATGTTTATGCACCATCTAAAGGTGCAAGTAAATTATCTGAATACCTCTTCCACCAGAGTTTTCAAAACAGTTTAAGGCAATAAACCACAAGTTCACCTGCGGCCTCCTGTGTTTTGTAGCGCTGCTGCTGTGGTGCAGTCACACGTCTCCTATGCTTCCTGCACGTCTTATGAGAAAGCAGTTCCTGACAGTTTACGAAATCAGTTTACGTCACCCGTAGCAGACAGAAGACATTTGACCGTGTGTGTTAGGTGTCCGAAGATATGCACACCCACAGTGTAACCTCCTCGAATGTTTCTGTCAGTGCACACCTAGGGATCCCAAATATTTGGGAATTTGTGGGATATGGAATATTGAGGGGTGCAGCCATATAACACATGGAGACTTGGGTTTAAACATTTGATTTAACCAAAATGGGACACAAACGTACATTTACTTAAGGGAAACACTAAACTTATAAAAAGGGTTAGGTGGTTTTGCCAACAATGAAATACCTCCGTACAATATAGCAAAGGAATTCAGCAGCACAATTAATAAATAAATAAAGCAATTTGATGAAAACAAAGGAGAAGTATAAAGCTACATGCGAAATGGTCAATAAAAAAAAAAAAAAACCTTGCTATGGTAACATAAATATCTTATTTGTACTTACCTGAACTCAACACTTCCCTCTTTAAGAGTGAATTATCAACGGAGCCAACAGCTGACCAAATCCAAGCATTTAGCAACTGTAGAGCGTGTGATGAGCATGTAGCAGCTGACCAAACGACACGTGAAACCTGACCCATATGTGTCAGAATGCATCCAGGGAGAGTTTGCTGAGTGCTGGTTTACATTCATAAGAGGGAAAAACCAAACAGGCCTCTGATCAGCACTAGAAGACATGCTAAGACACATCTTCCATGTTTTACTTCCCCCTTAAAGATGTTCTGAGGCATACTACACGCACGGCACAGTGGCTGTTTACTGCTTCCATCTCCTTAATTTTTATCATTGGATAAAATCGAGCATATGCATTCAGGCAGATCAAATTAGTCCAACTCAACCAAACCTCCATTAGCTGGTCCCTGTCACACAGGGGGCGCTATTCAATGTCTCCTTTCCATCCTGTGTCCATTCCAATCAATATCATTTCTGTTGTCTGCTCTGATGATCCCACCTTGGTGCTAAAGGAATTGGAGGAAGCAAATGGGGAGTTGTTGATGTATAATTTAGAGACTGTTTGCACTACTTAATTTATGTGCTCACGCTCTACATGATCAATAACACAAGCTGTAATTACTCAAGTATTCCTTAATTACATGTTCGATGCGAGGCTGCTCTTCGAGGCTGTCAGTCTAACTGCGCGAAGCCTTTTTGCAGCACCAAAATTAAACTAACAAGTTGGCATGGTGGGGAAATTTTGTATCGTAACCAATTTGGTCAGGAAACCTCAGCGAAGCCAAAGCCACAAGAGTGGTTCAGATGAAGGGAATCAGAGCTGAGCTGGGCGCAATGTTAGTTTAATATAACACACACTGGCTGAGCCGAGTGACACTGTCTAACCATAAAGATAATGCATGTATTGTGTCTGTATGAGACACATGCAACTGGTCTGTGGTCGCACCAGGACAGGGCATGCAGTGACAGCAGCAACTGCTCACAAATCTTCAATCTTTTTGGGTTCATCTTTTGCTGTGTCCCAGTTCAGAACTTCTCAGCAGATGTGGATTTTCTTCAGAAGTCAGAATCTAGGCCAAGTCCACATGACAGAGCAGCTGGTGAGAGTCAAAGGTCGCCTGCTTGAACCTCAGAATGAACACGCTGACGCTTCAGGCAGAGTGAATGCAAGAAATCCACAGTCAGTAGCTGTTGCCAAGCTTTTGATGGTTGAATTCAACAATTCAGATAAAATGGAGATGGACCCTGTGGTTGGGGTGTGTACATTCACTGAACTTAAAGGGACAAATCAAAAATTAATTTTTAAGTGGCTATTTATCTGTTTATCCATCTCACTTGCTGTTGCTCAGCTATGAAGGTTACAGCTGTAGAGGTTGCTGCCTTTTCTCAGATACTGTATGACACTGTGGTGCTTTTTTGGCGTTTCTTCAAACTCAGCATGTGATTTACTGCACTGATCCTCTTGTGTTTTACGCCAGGTTTATTCAAGATTGTTGACCGTTTGAGCTGCATTTTTGTTTGTGTCGAGCATTACATATAATGACATATACTATATAAGAGCAACTGCGAAAAAGTCAAAGATCACAGAATTTGACAGACATGCAATCATGATTTGCATCAATATGGCTGGAGGGAAATCAACAAAGTTGTGGTGTTCAAATTGTTATAAAGAAATCTGAAGAATCTGGGGAGGTAGAGGAGAAAAAAAAAACTGTGGAGGGAGAAGAGAACTTTTAAAATCTGATGAGAAGTTTCGTCTTTGAGGGACCAGGCTCATCATGTTGACCCACTACAGTCTGAAGAAGCTCCATCAGGGATGGCAGCAGCTAAGAAAACACTTTTTCAGAAGCAAAACTGGCTGAAAAAGGCTCAGATATGCTAAAACTAACAAGAATTGGAATAAAGATCAATGAAAAAGAATATTATGGCGTGAAGTCTATTGCATGTGGAAGCTTTTTTTCTTCTGAAATTTGCTTTTTTAAATTTTAATTTACACATTACCCATATTTTTTCTTTATTTTATATCTAAATAAAGAGACTTGTAAATACATATGGAGGGTCCTTAAAACTTTCATAAAACACAAAAAGTGCAAGTATCCCAAACCTGCATTATTAGATACCAGCCCAGGTTTGTAATTTGGCTAAACGGACCCTTTGTAAAGAGAAACAGAACACAATGTGTGAGGCGGGGAAGAAGCAGCGGAGAAGCTTTTACTTAAAACATTTATTTGATCCAATTCTTTGGAATGTAATAGTCGATGATCAGAGTCTGAGACAACAGAGGCGGATGAGTCTGGGCGCTGACCAGCAAGTCAAAGTACAAACGATACTTTTAGCCACAAAAGGCCTCACTGCATTTCCATCGTCATCATCATCATCATTTTTAAGTTGTTTTTTTTTTGTCACTTCCTTTTTAAATTTTGTTCTCTCCTGGATCTGATGCGGCGAAAATTACAGAAGCAGTACTGAAAATAAAACTTCTTTTCTTGTCATACAAAGATAAAAACAGAAAAAAACCCCAGAGCCAAGACACGTACATCAGTGACAGAAACACAGGGTGATATCATAGCAAGTAAATGAAACGTTCCAACGAGACGAATAGAAGCTGTTAAAATTTGCACTTCACGGGAATTATAACACTGTCACGTGAAACGGTGTTAAAAACGAAGCAACAGCAACACTGTCCCCTCCCTCCTTCTCTCTCTCTTCTCATAAATCGTCATCATAGACACAGACCACTTTCTTTTTTTTTTTTCTTTAAATAAATCAGTGCAACATTTGTTTTCACATCTCGTGCTGCAGCATCCTTTCGTGTTTAAAAGGAAAGGAGCTTTAATAACACCGGTGAAAACACTCGGAGAGCCCGAACGTGTTGCTGTAAACACAAGGATGATGACTGAACCACACGGGGCCCCATTCAATGCTACGTTACAAATGGGCCCGGTTAACCTCCAGGGGAACCACACCGGGACCAACGTGGCTCCCTCACATCATCACGCATGGCTTTCGAACTGTTTTTGTTCTCTGGACTCTGAGACAGTGTTCAGCTCTGAACGAGTGACCAGCATCACAACACATTTAACACAACAAAGCAGTTATAGCAGTACAGTATTTATAAGGCTCGCCGTTTACAGTTTGTGACTCATTTTTCACAAGAAAATAATAAACAGAAAATAGCCAGATTTA
>KV751365.1:2677072-2752082 GCA_001698575.1 Mola mola | reverse complement strand
CCACAGTCCAAAAGAATGTGACGACAGGTGTTGCCCCGATTTGGTCCGAATGAGGCTGAAACCAGCAATCCAACAATCCACATCCCCTTAATGTGGCGTCCGACCGACTGTGAGAATGTGGGAAAATATGCAGAACTCTTCAGTCCCTTCATTGTTCCTTTAAACGAATGTTCCTAAAAATATTCCAGGAGCTCTGAAATCCCGACTGACTGATTGTGAAATTGTGTTGTTTTGCGTGATACATAGGAGTTTACTGAGATCATCAACAGATGTAAACAAAAATGCAAAACAAGTGTCCATAGTGGTTGGTTGACTGCGCATTGAGATCACAAAAGAAACGTACATGAGTGTAGATAAAAGGATGGTTGTTTGTACTCCAGCAAGGGCTGGGGATGTGACAGTGGTATGCTAGCTAACATTAGCTCAGTTATGTCAGCAGTATCGTCACTTCTCATATAAAGCACCACCAGCATTACTGCTGATACTGATTTATATCAACCATGTTTGAAAATTTTTGGTCCCCGATGGGTCGGCGAGCAGATTGGGACTGAATCTGTGGACCCCCTCATACTACAGCCCCTTTTTACCCTTTTCCCACCAGGCAGCAGGATTCCGTTCAGTTGGCTTTGCGTTTCCACTGTCAAAAGTTGTGGATGATAATGTTAGAGAATGAACCGTACCGTACCGTTCCAGTTTCATCACCTTTTACTTTGTCTACCAATCAGAGCTGTCCGGTACAATAAAACAAGGGGCTGGACCCAGGACAGTCCATTGATTGGTGGACAGTATCATCACTTCCCGGCAATGGGTGTAATTCAGTGGGGGTAATTCTTGTAATCGCTTATCAACTACAAGAACGAATGTGTGCAACACGAAACGTTGAATGTCCTCCATTGTATCATTTGTTTACTGTGTTGCGGCCTCTTAATGGACTTTATTAAAGACCTACACTGGGTCACGTTGTATCGTGTCATGATACTTATGTAGCATGTAACGGTATAAATGCCAGTGGCTGTGATGTGGTTACTATTCCCTGAGCTGGAATGCCTGCTGGTTCCCTGAAATGTACTGCTTGCTGGAAAACGTGGTTTAAAGGACTGATTGTCTGCCAGTTGACTGGTTCAGTTCAGCTTCCATCCAGATTGTCAGAAGGGAAGAATCCTATATTATCCTATAATGTGAGCCCGGCATGTGACTCAGAAGTTCTTAGAAGGAGTGGCCGCCTAAAATCAAGATCATGGTTAATAATGACTCCAGTTTCGAGGGGGACAGGAGGCAGCTCGAAGGAGAAACTGCTCCTCTTGGAGCATCGATATTAGAAAAGCTGCTCCTGCTGTATGGTACACATGGTACAAATTGCACCGTGGAAAGCACTTTGGACCAAACCAAGGGCTTGAGCAGATGGGACTGGGTGAGAGAGACAGAGCGCTGCAGGGCACTTTTCCCTCCACAGTCTCAGCAGAGCACAGGAACGAACACGTCACCACTTGATAGAAAACAGCGCCAACACATACATATGTTTGGGATCAGGACGTCAAGAGAAAGCGCGAGAGAGGAGTAGAGAGACAATCGGTGAGGAGAGGCGTTGTGCCACCAACATGCAGATGTGGCCCACCCATTTTCATTTCTCTTCCGCCTTTCTGCCTGTGCCAGCATTCGAATGGCGGCAGCAGGCAAGTAAGCAGTTGGCATGTTGTTTCTGAGAGGCTAATAGGATGCAGAGATGACCGTGAAGCCGGTAGCCCTCCTCCAACCCCAAGCTGTCTTTGCGCGATGCTTCGACTCGGCTAATTGAGACCCAAGAGGCCGTTATTCTTTCTGTCTCTTTCTGTCTTCGGCTCTCACTGTAACCTCTCTCCGAGCCTCTCCTTTTACCTTTCTCTTCTTGCCTCTACCTCTTCATCATCCTTACCCTCCTTTGTTTTGTCTCTATTCCTCCCTGTTACCTGCTTGCTCTCTCTTGCTGTCTTCATCTATTTCTCGCTGCTGCTGTTTTCCTACCTTTCTGCCCATTCGTGCCTCTCCTCTTCACTTACAAATGAAATGAATTTCCTGCTTTCGCAACGGGTGATGAACTGTGGCATTGAGATGTTTATGCAGAAGATGAAGCCTGACCCTCAAATGGGGTGCTGCATTTGGCTTTAAATACAGACAGTACTATGCAGGCTCACGAACCTCAACATTGAATCTGCAATTGGTTCAAAATTCAATGTGTTATGGCCGGTTCCCACCAAACCAAATGTCAGTCACTGGGAACCTCGCTGAGCTCCTGTCTCCCTGGTCTTTCTGGTGTGTCCCTCATCATTGCCATTGTCCTTCCTCCCCTGCGTTTAATTCAGCCATCCCAATGCCGATTCAAGGGGTCTGACAGTGAGAGAGATCGATCTCATTGACTGTTGATGTGACGAAAAGGCAAAGCTCCTTGAGCCTTTAGCTCTACAATCCTCAATTTTACCTGTTCAGTGCACTCCTTAATGATTGGCTCTTCCTTCCACAACCACCAGGAGAAGGGCTGAAAACACCAGCACCATATTGTGCGAACGACAGTAATAAGCAGATGCTGTTTTCTTTACAGTTTTTATCCCCGAAAACTACCCGTTTCCCTGATGTAAATAGACTACCATTCAGGTGCAGAACGTACGAACCAGGCGGTAGACTGCTGACATCTTTGCGGTGCGTTCCTGTGCAACTTTTATGCCCCGACATACACAACGCTAAGAGACGCAACATGAGATCTCTCTGCTGTGGCTAGTTCTTGTCGTCTGGTCGATGTGCTGGGTGTGCACCAGCCTTAAAGGTTGTCAAGCGTATCCCAGCCGTTTTTTTCTCTTGCTGCTGTGCTCAGTAATATATCTCGCAGCTTCATAAAGAATCCACAGGGTCAGAATTTTAACCATTTAATTCAAACGCCTTGACATGGTTTCTTACTTTTTACTCCTTCATTGCACAGGCTGAACACAAGCATAGTAACACTGCCCGAGAGATTTGTTGTGCTATTTTTCAATCTCTTTCTTTTCATAGCTTATTCTGACAAACTGTTTATCCCTTCCATTTTAATATTATTCTACTGACAGATTCTCTCTTTTCTGTTTTCCACTCACAATGTAATTTGACTTACTGGCACGCTGATGAAAAAAACATGATCAAAAACGATGCACTTCAGAGCAAATCCATTAACATGTCTCTCTGCAGTCCAGGCTGAGTTGCGCTTGAGTCATTTGTGAACTGGAGCGGTGAAAAAAAGGAATTTACTCGCAATGAAACCATTGTTCTCTGCGACTGCGGTCAGTGTTGGCTCCGGAGGACGAGACTACACTGATCTGCCAACCCCGAGCACTTATTTGCACTTCGTGCAGTTGGTTCAACTTAAAGTTGACGTTTCGAGAGGAGAGACAGTGTGAAACAGTGACTGGGAAGTAGAGCAGGAGAGGAGGACCGGATGAAAGACGACAGGAGTGCACGCAGGAGCAGACTGTGGCGGACAGTCTCACCTGGTATGGAGTCCACGGTGGGTTCAGACGCTGTGATGCCTCCTGTTAGAGACAGATGGGACGGTCAGAGTGGGGTCAAAGGTCAGATGCTTTGGTCCCACCCACACAGATGCCAGCACATGCTCATCTCACCTCAGCTTACAAGGAATCAATACTGAGCTTTGCCATTTCAGGAGATATTACAAAGTGAATAAACTCCCAAAGATGCAGTTTTTGTGTTTGCGTATAAATACTTTTCAGAGGAAAACTTGATGATTGACAGCAAAAGGGATGAAAAAGAAGAATTTCAGGCTACGGGGCAGCATTCATCATAGTAGACAGCGAAAAAATAAATAATAAGAAGTCATTCAGCTGGAGAGGGAAGAGAAGGAAGGATCTGCACGTGTAAAAGAAATGAAAGTGAGCGCTACACTGATATAAGAAGAAAGCTTTTAGTTTAGTCATATCACTAAAGACTGTACCTAAAAATGTGTTCAATTTGAAAAAAACCCAAAAACGTTACATCTGTCACACATTCACTGGAACAGATAAAACAGATGCAGACATGCAGGAGAGTTTTGCAGTTTTACCCGTCTCTGTGTTGTAGCCATAGGGGGCTTCAGTCTCACCACCACAGTCCTGCAGCCGCCCCTCACAGCCTGCAGCCGCGGTCGTGCCGGGGACGGTGGTCGGCGCCGTGGTGGTCGCTCCAAACGTGGTCATGGGAAGCGTGGAGGCGACGGGCATGGTGGGCGGTGCTGTAGTGGTAATGTCTGAGTAGGGAGACAGTTTCACCGTTCAGTCAGTTCAAGAGGTTTCCACTGGTCTTGTCCGGTGCCAGAGCTTTTCCAGGAAAGGAGAACATTTATAGAAGCCGAGGAATCTTACTTCCCTTTCTGTTGGAAGGACTAGGCCCTAAAATGAATCCCAATTTAAAAGTCCCTGCAGAAGGGAGCCACAGCAGCTGTTCATCAGCATATGCCTCAGTTTCTGTCTCGTCACATACTTGTTCAGGGAAAACGACTTTTTAACACATCGTCAGTCCGACTGATGTGACTCTTACAGACACCTACATGCTAAGTTCCTCCTGGAGCTGTTTGGTTGGCCGATACGTAGCGTTTACAAGGAACAAGGACGCAAGTGCTCAGAGGTACATGGGATCTAATGGTGATATGAAAGACGCTTGTTAATTTCTCTCCTGGTTGTCGCGGGCGTCAGTCGTCAGCTTCGTGTTTTTGCGGAAACATATTCATCACGCAGCACAGTTGTTGTTTGAGAAGTGAACTGCTAGTTAAGTGATTATACATCGGCTTCGTGTTTTTGCGGAAACATATTCATCACGCAGCACAGAATGTTGTTTGAGAAGTGAACTGCTAGTTAAGTGATTATACATCCAGCACCTCACTATCAAGAGGCCTCTAAATATCAACTGCGGCACATGTTGACTACTCAGCAGGAGGAAAACAGCATGTTTGGCTGTTTAGAGCGCTTCGGATCAAAGCTCTATCACGACGTGTGTTATTGAAGAGATAAATCGGCTCGTCGAGGATCAAGGTACGAGAAAGCTATGATTTGTATAATTGGAAGTGATAACTATGGGAAGATCTAAGTGTCTATACAGTGTGTGCATCTGTGTGCGTTTTGCATACTTCTGTGTTCACATGTTTGTGTGTCTTTGTTCTCTCCGTCTGAAGTTAATCTGGGACAGATACAGGCACGGCGCTTCAAACGCCGCTGTGACTCCCTCCCTGGCTTTTATTTCCATCAGTTTTTTCTTCTGCTCTCCCGTCTCCGTGCACCAACCACTGAATCGGAGCTCCTCTGCGACAAATACTCATTCTATATGACGAGTGAAGACAGTTTTTTCAATTAGGTTGGTGAGGGCCTTGTCAGACATGACAAGTATCTTTATCTCAGTCTGAGTTAAGAATGTAAGGACGGTCTTTCCTTTACATAACTGAGACGTTTACTTTTAACAGAGCAGGCTTACATTTATTTATATATTTACAGCTCGCACAAAAATTGGCACAAGCTTTACATCCACGCCAGCGGCCTCTGTAACGTTTTTATTCTCTGTGGCGCACAAACTTTACAGCAGAGATAAACAGAAAAACAACACGCGGCTGAGAGAGCCCTCCACAGTTAATTTAATAGATCAAAGATCTCATTGCAAAGTTGAAGTTGATCTCCTGTTTCCTCTCATCTTGCTCTTTTTCGGCTCCCCTTTTCACCACTTTCTATCCCTCATCGTCTATCTCTCCTGCTCTGGCTGATCCTTTAGCCAGATACTCCAGATATCCTCCTTCCTCCCTTCGTCTGATCCTCCCTCACCTACTGTGAGAGGTCCCCCCCCCCAAACACGCACACGTAATAGAGATAGTGCTGCCATGGCACTGCTTTCACATGCTCGCTCTCCTCACTCGAACTTAAGTGCAGATAAGCAGCCTGAAGCGTCGGTTGGACGGCCCAGAACACACGACTGCTAAGTGCTGTTTGCGTGTCGAACGTTTTCCTTTCGTTCTACTGTTGTGGCCTGTTTCACTAAAATGTTGGCACAGAAACACACAAACACATATTAAAAAGGAGAAACTTGAGCCCCGAGGGGGCCACATGCACACACTGTCCATGTGGTGCTGCATCACTTGACATCTGCAGCATGTGCTCTCTGGAGCATTATTGCTGTGTGAGCGTGCTTACAGAGAGAGAACACGAGCCCCTGGTGATTAACCACACTCTGGTTTACACCTTTTACATGGCCAGTATCTAAATATTATATATTATCTATATAGCCTGAGCGAATAAGCAAAAAGCACAGGTCACATGACAATGACAGCGCGTCATTGGAGGACTTCAAATGCATTTTCTTGAGGACATGTCGAGTATCGATGATGGCGTTTTCCACCCAGACCCAACAGTGAAGTGTTAGTTTACTTTAGCTATGTTATAGTACCACTAGAATATGAATTAGGAATCCACGGATATGTAAAATTTTGGTCAATACTGATATCAAAATTGCAATTGTTGCTGAATTTTACTGATCTTGATAAAAGAAATTTAAGTTAAGTTAAGTTCGATAATCAGCAGACAGCAGACGTGACCTCCTCCATACGTAACATACATACAAAGTTCACCTGGCCAAACAACAAACACGCCCACATCCACTTCTTCCTCCTCGACTTATTTGGCAGTTGGCAAATAGAGTTTGGAGCATTACTGCCACCTTGTGACACGGAGGGTGAATAACATGCACACGCAACTGCCGTTGCCCATTTAAATAATCTGGTATGAATGTAATTTTAGGATTTAGGACTCCCTAAAATCTGTCCAGGGAATAAAGTGAAAAATAGCCTCTTGGCTGACTCTGGCGCATTTACAGCAGTGCTTATTAATGTGTACTGTCACTGCTAAATAATTATATATAAAATTAGTTACCTGGTTTCGGCCCAGTATCTTGATTATCTTTAGTAAATACTCACTTACTATTTCTTTCTATTTTAAATTTGTTTCCATTTGCTCTATTGTCAATGAAGAACAACTCCGCAAAAGCCAGAACCCATTGGCATTATCTTATGGCATTAAATATCAACCACGTAATATTAGATGAGTCAAAATGCTATTCTGAAAACTCGTGTTTTTGTTTATGTGTACAAATGTGTACAAATGGTAATAATAAACATCCATGATCCGCCACCGATACTTTATATTAGATATTAGATCAGATTATCATGTTCTGTAAGTTTAAGATCAGAAAAAGTATTTAAATGTACCTGAAATCATACATTTTAGATCCTGCTGTAGCTAATATTCCACTCAGAGGATATGAAACTATGAAAAAATATTATAAAATCCAACAAAGCCTCTGCATTTTAAAAAGAATTATTGATTTTCAGCAGTAGCATGTAAACTCACCGTCCAGTTCGCAGCCCAGCAGCTCCAGTCGGAGGCCCAGGCCCTCGTTGGTGGCCCTCTCTGGGTAGATCCTGACGAAGCGGGTCAGGAGGGGGCCCACTGCCCTCAGCTCCGGGGTGTCGTGGTTCTGGTTCCCGCTGAAAATCTGAGGGAGAAGCCAGAGAGAAGACATGAAGATGAATTACAAGTTTCTCAGGATAATTAGTTAGAGGCTATAAACTGAAACCGCATCCTCACTGTTGCAGTTTCAAGCTGTGATGCTGTGTTGGTTTAATGTAGCTCAGATGATTACAGAACAGAACGTCTCTGCAATTTCATTTAAGAAATCCTGAGGCATTAAAAATTTCTGTCTAGAAATCATGTAAATATGTTTTTCATTTACTGCTAACTGACACAAATCTCTAACTTTCTACCCTCTAACTTCCAGGAAGTCCACCATGGATCAAACATTTGCTCAATAAGTTTGATAAGAACCTCAAACATAGTGATTCGAGGAAACAAAAGCCAGGAGATCAGAACCAGAGGGGGACCCATTCCTACAGAATGTCTCACATGTCCACCACACAGATGAAAATGGAGCCAAACCCCGCTGCTGTCTGATGTATCAGATGACACAGTGGCATTCAGAATTAAAAGGATCTGACTCTGACCGCATGGAACAGAAAATGCAACGAGGTGGTTGTCTTTGGTAGAATAGCTGAGCTGCATGCTCAGACTGCTACCACAGTGACAAACAGCTGTTTTATTATTGCATTATTAGTGCTTATACAGTGCTCCAGATTGTTTTTAAAGATCTTTTATTGGACATTGTGTGTTATCATGTTTTATTCGTAAGCTTTGGTTATTCTAACTCAGAATTAAGCTCAGTGGGGTGGGGTTTCTCTCTGAATCGTTCCCTGGGAGTCTTGCAGTTAAATTATTAAATAATAGAACCATGTGTTTTAGTCTAATTAATCTTTTGTGTTGGCCATCCAAGAGGGGAAATGTAAAAAGTTAATCGGACTTAACTGGAACAAGGGAAAACTCTATAATAAATGAATAACGCATTCATTTTTATGTGGGTTTAAACTGAGCTTTTCTTGGAGAGAGAATTAATAATAAGTGTGTTTTTAATTTAAGAATATGTTTCGGCTTAATCTACTGATTATTTTCACAAGTACTGTGTTTACGACGAAGAAATCGGCAAATATTGATGTTCAAGAGGCTGGAAACATCAAATATTTTCCTTCTGAAGAGGCTTTATAGACAGGAAACAGAGCGCAGAAGCAGCGTGAAGGGCCAGCGGAGCGTCCAGATCTCCATCTGCAGTAAATCAGCAGAGGCCAACCTCGTCGTCCGTCCTGCCATCTGGAACACATAGAGGAGGATGTCGCAGCAGCGGGACCGCCCCAGGAGAAGAAGCAGCCACACAAGTTTCCCCTCGAGGATCAGAATCAGGTGTCGCTCAAATCGCCAAGACGGGTTGGAGACCCATGGGAGCTTTCTCATCTTACGAGTGATATGTGTCTGTCACTCTGAGCTGCAATGTCTTCTTCATGTTTATCATTTATTTAGTCATTGCGGACATTAATACCCATTTCAACCACTTAATCCTTTTTATGAAAGATGCATGTTCATTTTTAAATCTAAGCTTGTAAAGCCAAAGCTGAACATCTAAGAAGAATAATCAGTAAAAATAAAAAAAGTAGTATTAATGGCTAAAATGACTGATATAAAAGATCAACCACTGAAGGCGAGTCAGATAAACATTAATGTTTTTATCAGCTCCGCTAGTTTCTTATCTGGATTACAGGGTGTTGGGCAAGTTTTAAGCGAGTAAATTCAGTTCACTCAGCTAATTAAAGACTTTTGGATTCTTGCAGCATTCTTGGACTGTTACTCAGTTTTATACACTCACGACTAACAAGGTTAACCAAGGCGATGAGACCATATGGGACTGACTACAAAAGCATCCAACAACAAAGCTCATATACTTAGAAGTCTATCATTTGGGTGGTAAATATTTCCTGTGGCTGGTCGAGCATCTGCCTGATGGCATTCAGGAATTACACATCACAGTAAGGAAGTTTCATTTTAACAACCTTTCCTCTCAGTCCTGTATAATTAGCTCGCGGTTAATCACTGCGCCCCAGATCGCCACAAGGCCACTGAAAGCCAGGATGGAAGCAGAAAAGAGGATGATTGTCATGGTCATTATCTCCTCTTCCGTGGTGTCCCCCAGGGGTCCATCCTTGGTCCTTTACCGTTCAGTTTACACATGCTTCCACTGGGACATATAATTCCCAAACACAATATCCAATGCCACCGTTATGCAGATGATACTCAAATATACATTCCCTAGAAAACTGATAATGAATCCAATTGTATCCATCTTTTATCTTCTTGATCTGAAATAGAAGACTGGATGAACCCCAACATTTTACAGCTAAATGAAAACAAATCAGAGATGATTCTATTTATCCCACCTAAACCTACTCCTTCTCTCCATAATCACCTTGAACCTTTGTCATCTCATAACAAACCTGAAGCCAGATATCTGGGTGAGATTTGATCGTAATCTCAGTAATCTCATAGTAATCTCATGTTTGAATCATTAGAGAAACATCCCAAAGATCAGGTCTTTCATCTTTTCTCAGACAGATCTATTTTTTTTTTTTTTTTTTTTTTTTTTTTTTTTTTTGTTTTTTTTTTTTTTTTTTTATCTCTTCTTTCTTGGATTACTGTATTCTGTTTTGAAGAGACAAAGCAAATGCATGCCTTCAGATAGTTTAAAATGCAGCTGTTCGCATTTTAACTAACACTGACTGACTGCAGCTTCTTTTCACTGATCCCCAATCATTCTAATAACTGATTTTAAAATTTTATCTATTATTTCTAAAGCACTTCACTGCTGAGCCCCAAGTTACATTGCAGATTTGCTGCCAGAACGCAGCTTCAGATCCTCACGCGAGGCTCTGCTGGCGGTTCCTGAGGCTCCACTCAGGATTAAAGGTCACCAAGCTTTTGCTGTGAGGGCCCCCCCACCTCTGGAATTCACTGCCTGAGGATCTGAGACAAGCAGAATCGCTGGCCACTGTTAAATCACTTCTGAAAACATATCTTAGCCTCTTAGCCAAAAGCCTTCTAATAATTCGATTCATTCTTCTATATGCTTGAATTGAAATCGTTAAATTCATAACAAACCATGCTTATGGTTTTATCGTGCCTTTTAATGAGTCTGAGTAGTAAAATGGGTGATCACTGGCGAGTCTCAGCTGAATCTGAGGACATTTACTGTCTCCAGCGGTAGCGTAAAGCCAGATCAGTTCTCAATGACTGTTTGGAAAGCTTCAGCTTCTTGCACCTGCAGCTATAAGTCTGTTCACAAAGCTAGCACAAGATAATGCACTTTACCTGAGAACGTTACTTAAGTTCTTTTTAACCGCTCATTTTGGTTACTTTAGCTACTTAAACTAAGGTTTGCAGTGATTTTATCTCTTTTTCTTTTTAGCTATTTTATTTAAAGTAAATGAGTGAGAATAGTTAATTTTAGGTCTTTTATCACAGTGTTTTTATGAAATGTGCAGTATTTCAGAATGTTACTGCTAAATTGTTGGTATGTGTGGATCTGGTCTGTAAAATCACTCCAAGTAATGTTGGTTTGTTGAATTATATGTTGTGTTTTTATTATTTTTGAGAATGCTAAATTCCCAGGCTACTAATCAAATTTACCCGTTGGGTACAAATAAAGAAAGACCCTGAGCCACATAAGCCGCAGATTTAGATTTTAGCTGAATTCTCCCTACTCTTGGCATTAAAGTTTCAATTTTAGAGGTGAACTATCCCTTTAATGACATAATCACAAAGCTTAAAAACCTGATTTCTAATTCCAGATGAGCAAAGAGAAATGAGAACTGTGTTGACCTTAAAAGGTTAAAGGGAATCTGGTGATTATTGTTCCAACCTTGGGCTTGGTGCTGTTTTCCTCCCTGATGGTGGTCCAGTCTTCTCCGTCCAGACTGTGGCCCACCCTGAACTTCTTCATGAAGACATTCCTGTCGCGGTGTTTCCCTCCTTGGATCATCACGCCGCTCACCATCTTGTCCTGGCCCAGATCCACCTGAGTAAAGGTTAAGTTGATTGAAAAGTTGTTTTTTTGTGTCGCATAAATGCTTTCTTACATTAAAAAACACACGCCGGTATATAACCTACCTGCAGCCACTCGTTTCTGAATGGCTGCTTGACCTGCTGCCCGGTCCAGCCCGATCTCCCCGTCAACAGGCGGGCGTTTTCAGCCACCCATCCGCGGTCAGCGTACGACGAGGCGCTGATCTGAGCGTCTGAGATCTGACCCGAGACCATCCCCAGCATCCCTGAGCAGGGGTAGTCTGAACGGGGGTGGGGTAGGGACATTAATACATATAAGAAACGAAAGGCTGCAGTCATCCTCATCTTGTCACGGCTCAGTCGGCCATTTCACTCGATGTTCTCTGGGCGCGGCAGCAACATCGAAACTCGAGTGCAAAAGAAACAAAAGAGCCATATTATCACCTGTGGGACGATCTGGCTCGAATTAAACCTGGAAAAGGTGTAACTCTGTGTGTTTGTATGACGAGTGACTTCATACTGTGATGTTTTGACCGAATGATTTTACTGTGAACAAATTGTGTTTTTACGTGTTACCCCGTTATTTGACATAACCACAAAGAAATAGCCTTTTAGAACCAAGGTTTGTTGCCTTGTTGAGCACTTTCTTTTGGGGGACAGTTCACCTACTTGGTTAGGATTTAGAAAAGATTGTGGTTTCATTTACATGAAAAAAAATCAACATGATAAATCTTGTTTCTTTGAAGCGACAAAGTCACCCACTAAAACCCTGTTCCAACTAAGCAGTACGGTTTGGTTCGGTACGGTGTAGTTGGAGCAGTAAGCTCATTACGGGTTTGTGTTTCTTCTCTGACCGTATCATTACATAGTGGACGGGGTACGCACCACACAGTGTAACCCTCGAAGTAGCTCAAGGAAGAGACCCCAACACAGTAAATGAATTGCTGCTGCTGTTACAAATGCCCTGTTCAGGCTGTCGCAGTGACTTGGAATCGGCCGCCTTCTTTTGTGGGTGTTGAGGATAAAAACAGCCAGTTAAACCAATTCAGCAGTTTCGAGCAGCAGGATGATCCTTTACATTTCACAACACCGAACAACGGCTCTTAATATTTCGAGGAGGAGCTCTGGAAGGTCATCATTGTGGAAAACAGAAGGAAAATGTGGGTAATTTTGTACAGTAATCTGCCAGGAATGTGAGCTTGTATAAATTTGTTTGGGAAAAGCAGTGACTGGCCGTATAGTGACGTGCGTTCAAAGTCGGGTGATTTCTTCGCCAAAAAAGGTCCGTTCATCTCTGGTGAAATCAATTATTTATAAAACCAAAATCAGAAAGGACTTAACGCTTTCTATTCTTAGAGCCTCAAACGAGTGAAGAACAACTGAAACCACTGACAGGAAAATGAAGAAAACCTCAGATTCTGACTTCAGAGCTCCTGTGAGCTGAATATGTCACTACAGTGTGAATGATTTTGATCTGCATGAGTACTCGTTGTCAGGAGCCAAGAGGCAGCTGGCAGCAGAGTTGCCGGTTCAAAGTCCAGTCTGGTGGGCACACGCCACCGACAGACTCGCCTGTCGTAGGGGAGGAAACATGTGGCCCCGAGGCCACGAGACAATCTGTCGAACAAACAGACCGGACTGCTGTCTCTGACTCTGTGAGGAAATAACCACTGCGAGATTTTTTTATCTGTGGTTTTAGTTCTCTCGGAACAAGAGAATTTAATGAAAATCTGAGATCTGCAGACGTGACGCTCGGGTCATTGCGAGGCAAGTTAAAGTCCATTATCCACAACAAGCCGGGTCTAATATCCGGGCTCAAGCAGTCGTGCTCTCGCTGTGATATTTGTGTTCGTCACAAACGCTTGCATAGTGATGAGTAGCGCTTCACAGCGTGTACATTCCTCCGTCACGCGAATCTACAGCTACTCATTATGGAAAACCGCCACCAAGGGAACCAAACTCCCTCCTGAGCAAGACAAGATAAATGGAGCAAAAGTTCTTTGATTTACACTAGGGATTAAGGTAAAGGTAGAATCTGGATTAAATTCAGGTCAAAATGTGAACTTTCAGGCTATAGGTGTTATTTGATCGTGCACACGTCCCAGTTGTGCCTGTGTAGCACCCTACAGCCTGATCTCCTCATGAGTTAGACCCTTACATCTACTTCACAGAGCCCTCCTGCTGAGATTGGCCCATAGAACATCAAGGAAGGTGGTTTATGTAATGTTAGAGGATGTGTAATGAGGCGGCGTGATTCTCCTCTGCTCGGCGGTAATGAATAACGGTGTCCTTCTGTGGGAGTTTGCGCTCGCCTTGGAAGCGCTGATTATTTTAAATCAGCAGAGAGCAGCAGGAGGCTCTCGACCGGCAGCCACAAAGATGTTGGTTTGATTCACGACGTGCACAAACGTAGCTGAAGGGACGGTGTGTGGTCTGCAGGAAGCAGGTGAAAGTTGACAAAAAGGTGTTCTTGATGTTTTCTTCAGATCAGGTTTTTATCATTTTCTCTGGCAAAGATAAAGTTTTGGGTTTGAGACCTTTATGTGAATTGTTGTTGATTTTGCATTTGTGAAAACATCTTAAAATAATGTTCAGGGAAAATGGTGGAAATTGGCTGTGGTGATTGTTTTTAAATGACTTTAAACTAAAGGAAGAGATGAGTTTCCTAAAGTGAAGCCTGCGTCATCTTTGTTCACACACAGATACGAAATATTGGTAATGTATCAAAGAGCAGAAACAAGTGTGTGTCAGATGAGACGGCATTTGGGTGACATTAATCTTAAACGATCCCTATGACGACAGGGACGTTACGTAAAGAAACTGCGTGAAATTTATGAATGAAGCACGCAGAGGTGTTACCTGACGTCCTGCAGCCGTAGATCTCAAAGCGCATGCAGATGCCTTGCTCCCAGGTTAACGGCCGGATGCGGATGTACCGAGCCAGAGTCTGCTTGGGGAGGAAGGAGCGGACCTCGTCCGTCGGGTTTTGGTTCCCCTGGAAGGTCTAGAAGGCGAAGAAACACAGTTTTATTTTATTATTTTGTTCCCTAAGACTGATATCATCTGTTTGTACTGAAACTAATACAACTGTATACTGCTACTACTACTACTATTGGTGGTTTTACCACCACTATTACAGTTACTACTGGTGTACAAACATTAATACTGCTGCTGATAAAAATGACAGAATCATTCCTACTTTTACTGCCGGTTTCGCCATTTACTACTATATCTGATTAATTGACATGGAAAGTATTTTTGTTATTTAATTAAAAAAATCTAAACTTTGTTATATTTGATTTTCATTACACATAAAGTGAAAAATGTAATTTTTAATTTCATTTACATTTTTCTGATTGACTTAACCATTTACAGTGAAATAAACCAAAATTTTGCGACGTTTTATAATTTTTTTGGAGCTTCAGGTCATAATTATCATAATTTGAATAGTAAAATGCTTGAATTGAAACATTTTAGTTTACGAGTCTTGAATGTATTAAAGCGGGGCAACTTTTAGGAATCAAGCATGAGACTCTTAAGGCAGCAACTCTGTTCTCCCTCCTCTCTGTAGCTCCGCCCCATCCACTCGCAGAGCCCTTGAGAAGGTTCATGGGCGGTCATTTTAATATTATTATTACTGTTTTATTTACTGTCTTTTATTGTTATCGGATGGCACTTTAAATTTCGTTGTACTTTCATTGTACAACGACAATTAAAGAATCTATCCTATTCTGTTCTACTGCCACTACCCCTACAACTACCACTGCTGCAGTGTGTTCTGGTACTGTTACTGTTACTGTTACTGTTACTAGCACAACAGTAAAAACCACCAGTTTTGTCACTGTTAGCTGTATGAGTAGTCCAGCAAGTAGCTCGTCCTGATCCGACTGAATGCTCCTTTGTGCTCTGTCTGCACATGATCACAGTGTGTCTAAATGCTGAACTGAGCATCAGCATCTTGGTTACGATTCAACTGAGCCTCCAGGGTGTTTTATGTATGACAGAAGTCTACATTATATCCACAACATTAAGATGCTCAATAATCACTGTATCCGTCCTGCAGGGAAACTGGCGGTTTAGGAAGGTTTGATCTTTATTAGCATAATGAGGCTTTTCGACTGAAGCCAGATTAATAACTATGGAGCCTTGTAAACACTGATTCAGCCGCCTACTCCTCACTAACATCATATAGCTGCTGACAGTTACCTTCTGCCTTGAGCCCTCCTTCACGGTGACCCAGTCCTCCCCGGTGGAGCTCACGTCCACCTTGTACGAGCGCACAAAGTAGTGCTTCTTGGTCTCTTTCGAGATCGCCCCCTGCGTCCCGATGGCCGTGATGAAGCGGAGGAATCCCAGGTCCACCTGGAATCAGGGCGATGGAGAAATTCTGACGTTTACTTACGTCTGCAGAACATTTCTCCAGGATAATGTCATTACGGTTTTCTGATATGTAAACTAACAAAAAATAGAAGGCTCGTTACAAAGCCCCCAGATAAACAATATTTACACTGTTTATAAAATTAAAATAGTCCCTGTAGGTAATAAAAACTGTTCTGTGCACCCAAACAGTGAAGATCTTGGCTATGTAATGACTGGATTTTTGAGTGAACTGTTCCTTTAATAGAAAATATTTATGTATAAACCGCCGAAATAATAATAATAAACTTTATTAATATAGCTCAATCCATGCAAACAAAATGCAACACAAAGTGCTCAACACAGAAACAATAAATACAATAAATTTAAAAAGCAGGACTAAGATAAAGCAGCCATCAGGTGCAATAACAGTAGAAAAATAATAGCAGAAAAATACGTTTAAAGACACGAAACAAGCGAAAAGTTTCAAATAAAATTTGCATTAGCTCAACTAATTAATAAATGATAACTTATTTTGGAAAACTGGTTGAAGTAATAGTGACTTATAAAATAAGATCATAATTGATTTAAGAAAGTGATCATTGAACATATTGGAATAAACACAAAGATTTAAAACTTACAGAAAAAAAGAAACTTCCTGTTTCAGGTTCTGATTCGATACATACGTTGTGACCTCCGGTTTTTGAGAAGCAGGGAGCATGACATGAGATTTGGACATTTAATTCAGCAGAAGGCTGCTGATCCACTAGGACGTGGCGTAGCAGAGGTTGTAATTGTGTGACGTCCCCCGTGTTTTTCACTGAACCATTTGTTTTGGAGCCTCGAGATGGGCGCAGCCATGTTGTTGTGTTATGTATTTACCCGAGTGAAAAACACATGCCCTCCCATCATAACAGCTGCACCTGACTCATGAGTCTGTTTGGCTCTACTGGCTGATTTGGATGAAAAGAATGACACTGAAAACAAGTTTAAAGACAGCTCTCTCTGTGCGCAGCGACTCTTTATCCCTGCTGTTCAGTTGACTCTATTTTCCTATGTGACCTGCTGGGGCCGCCGCACGCTTGATTAGCAGACTGCTACTTGTCAGTTAAAATCTATAGCCACACCCTACAGACGACCCTGCTAAAATGGGGCTAAAATTTCAAGAATGACGAGGCAGGAAATCAGCCTGATAGAAGGGTCTTTTTGGTGTAGAAGCCCATTAATTTTACCTCTTTTAGCCAGCTATTAGAAGCGCCCCCTGCTGGAAATGAGATAGAATGCAGGTTTTAAGGCACTTTTGCATTGGCTTCACATTTGAGCGTCGCTGGGAAGGACTAATATTTTAATTTCAACATTGTGCTAAGCCAACATTTTTTACATCCCTCTGCTGGCAATCTGTTACTGCATCCTCATCTGAGTTTGGGCTGGATGACAAACACGCCGGACGTCAGCAGGCGAGCTGAGAGAGAAAAAACCCCACTGTTTTTCCTCATACCATGCACAAAACACAATATGGACATTAAAAAGAAATGATAAATTCTTAATCAAAGAAACAACTGTACAAAGACTGACTTAATGTAACCTCTCCTGCTGATTGACTTAATACACCCAGAATAGCAAACAAATTCACCAGCGGAGAGTCTCAGGGCGCTGTCAGCAGACATCGTGACAACACATTCCATCGTATTAAAGACGTTCTAAAGATAGTCTGAGGTACGGGTCACATCCCTGTACTGCTGGAGAAAAACAAGCACGATCATACTCATTTCACGAGCAGTTCCACATGTTCAAGGCGATTCTTAAAATGAGCAAATAAAATGAGTTTTGCAGCCACGCTTCTTCGACTCCTCTCATGAAATGATGATCTGAGGGATAAAAAGACGAGAAATTTGGTCTGTCTGCAGGGAAACATCCAGATACGGGGCAGCTCAAAGTGCTTGATAAGATAAAACGATGAAATAAGATATTTATCATCAAAAAGACTCACTGGGGTCTTTTTTAATATTTGTCCAAGAATCCTAAAACTGGGAACATCAAGTTCCCCAAATCTGCATTAAAGCATGTAACTGTGTTAAATACACGAGGGGACGCTCAATTTGACTCCTCTGTCTGCCCACTTAGGCTAAAAGCAGCGAGCCCGTTAATCATCAGTTTACAAAAATGCACAGTATGGGATGTCTGTGATATATGCTGTGTAATTACATTACCATGGAAACTGTGACACCGAACATGGGAAGGCCGTTATTTCACCTCACCCACTGTTGCTTTTTCAGGAAAAAGGGAAGAAAACGGCCCCTGGTGGGCCTGTGTGGGCTCTGTGAATGACAACCTGACCCCTGGGAAATGATGATCCGTGGGAGTGCTCGCCAGCGTTTCCCAGGCCGCCTCCCACGAGATGCATCGCAGCTCACGTAACAGAGACGCTCTGTGGCAAAAGGAGCCAAGCTTCCAGATATGATCTGTGGTGAGAAAATGGTGACCAGCCCTTAAAAATAAAACTCTGCCTCCGTGTCATCAGCGCCCCTGGTGTGAGTCCTTAAAGGAGCAGTGCGTAGAATTCAAGAATATCTGCAAACAGGCAATATAATCTTCGTAACTGTGTTAACGTTAGTTTGTAATGTAAAAACCATAATGTAAATATGTCATCAGTGAATTATAAATTTAGAGTTAGATGGGAGCAGGATGGCCTCCACGGAGAGCGCCGTCTTGAGCCACCATGTTACCGCCGTCGCCGAGAACAGACGATAAAAGCCTTCTCGTTTACGCTACAACATCGTGCCACTGAAATAAAACCAACAAAAAAGACTGGCCTCTTTAAAAGAGACAAAGAAGAAGGTGTACAAGAAGTCCGTTAACCTGCATTGCTCAGGATCACTGTACTTCTCCTACGGGCTCCGAGAGGGAGCGCTGCATGCATTCTACTACCTCACCACTAGATGCTGCTAATGTTCACACATTGGACCTTTAAAGGAAAATTCCAGTGTTTTTCAACCTGAGCTCAGTTGCCAAAAAATGATCAGTCAATTGCAGACTGGACACAGTTTTTCTGATGTGTTTTGGTGTTCACAAAAGACAAATGAGTCTGACTTTGAATAAATTTGTAAATTTGTAAATATTGAAAAGTAGCAGAAATCTGTGTCTGAGGAGGCATTTTATGTTATAGAGTCCAATGCACACGGGCGTTTCACTGTAGGTATCTATTCCAGGCTACCAAACACTTGCAGTGACATTTTTAACATTGTTAGTGACCCCCCGCCCCCCCAAAAACACGATTTTTTTTCCGACAAATTGGAAACAAATCGTGGCGCCTCGTTGCCGGTTCATTGTGTAGCCTTGCTAATCTGCAACTGTTTTTAAAATCTATTCATCATATGTGACATGTAAAGGAAAAACTATTAAAACAGATATGATATATTTTTCTCTTCTCTTCTCATATACGAATACAAAATGTAATTTGTGTTGTTTATCTCGAACTCGTTTTTATCCGAACGCCACGTTCGACAGGTGTGGATGATGTCGCCCCCTGGCCAGCCGTCGCAGTCATTGCACGTTTGCCTTAGCAGCCGTTCTCCAAACTTCCCCCATCAGAAGACTGAGGCTAATTGCTCCACCATCATGTCATGACTGAGCCTTGGCTGCATCCACGTTTATGCCACAGAAAATAGTCACACTTAGGAAGGGGACACAAATCCGTCAAGACTGGCTAAATGAGACTGGGAAAAAAAACACACACAGACTATCTACTTCCTGCCAAAGCAGGATACTGCTTCAGCAGGGCTATAGTAAAAGAAAGAGACTCAATTATTCTGCTCTCATCGGAGGTTTTAGTGTTTACTGAAGAAAGCGCTGCACTGCGGGGAGCCGGAATCTGGAGAGAAAAGACGTTTTAATTTGCTAAGCTGCTGTTCGACGAACAAACCATCTTAACGTGCACGTTTGTAAGACCATGTTACAGAGGTGTGATCGCTACTCTATGATATTCATAAAGTAAATCATTTGATACTTTACACGTTCCCATGTTTGGCCAACTGTTTTCCAACCAGGAAAAGTTATTAAATTGAGCAAAATAAGAGTTTTACGCCCTAAAAAGCTTCGAAGCTCATTTTCCAATTGACACATTCGCACATTTTAGGTTATCAACCGACAAAATGCAACACAAACACTTGCACAAACATTCATATGATAAATTTATCAGGCAAAAAAAAAAAAATCAATGAATTATGCATCTGTTTAGGTTTTTAGTTTGGTTGAAAATGACTCTGAGATAGAAATGGAGCTTTGATGCTTTTTCACTGCTGAAATACCTTTTTGTTTCAGTACCCAACAGGCTTATATCCAAAATGAACATCAGACTGATTCACCCTTCCTCTCTTTCCTTCTCCCCTTTCAGCGCTTGACAAATCTAACCATTAGGACACGCCTCCGTGTCCGATTCGTGTTGACGTTTTTCCTCAGTTACCAACATATCTGGGGTTTGGAAGTTCGCCGTGGCGTTCCTCCAGAGGTCTGCGTACTGAGACCCTTAAACGCTCTCTGGAGGATCTTTGTCTTTCAGCCCCCGGCCCCCGGCTTCAGTGACACACTGGGCCCACACAGGGCCCAAATCTGTTCTCCAGATGCACGTGGCCGAGCACTTCCTGGTGGCGTCAAAGACAACCTGAAGACAAACGGCGGGGCGTCTATAAATACCTGAAGTGGGGATGGGCAGGAAGCCTTTCCTGGGCTTGCATCACGGAATTCAATGGGTTCACTAACCGTAACGACGCACCGACTGACAGCAATCGTGCACGTTTTTAATGAATGAAGCGCTAAAGGTAAACAAATCACTCTTATTCTACTAACTTTTGCCAGAAATTGTAATTTTACAATTTCCTCATTGCAAATATTGACGGATCTGGAAATTTCACATTAAGATTCAGATTCTACTGAAGAAATCGACTTGCTGCACATGTAATTTTAGCATTTTTATGACTTACAGTCTTTGATTTCTTTTGTTAAATGTGGTTAACTGGAACGGTTTTCCCTTCATTGCAAATGTTGAGCGTAGCGATGAAACGAGTCACCACGGTGAAGCAGACGAGCGCAGATTCATCCAAAAGCGAGATAATGAGCTCACTGTCTGCCATCAGCCAGACAACATCATGAATAGTAACCTGAAAATAGTGCCAAATAAAATATAAATGCGCTTAAATGAATAATGGAGGTGTTTTGCAGTGGGGGAGCCAGACACGCGGGAATTAACAAAGTCATAATTTCCATCCAAAGTAAGATGAATGGAAGGCCACGAGGCAAGCTGCGCCACGCACCCGACTTAATCAAATCAAATGGAAAATTCTTTGCACAAAAATAAGCAGTCATAACTCAAACGCCTCACAGGGCTGGAAGGCGGGCAGCAGAGCCGGTTCTGAGGTTATAAATCAGGCTGGGGAGGGGTCCGCCGTTTCCCCCCAACAACGCCCGTGTTGGCATCTGACGCATTCAATTGGATCTCCCAGCTCGAGGGGCGAGGGGCGAGCATGTGACCGTGAGTGGACGCCGGTGTCATGGCCTCCCCCTCCACAGTCAGCGTGGCTGCGTGGAAAAACGCTACAGCGGTGCACAGTGAGCCACATGTTCTGACTCCGTTTTGTAGAAATCAGCAGAAACGGGAGAGAAAATCTGAACACTGTTACTGTATCTGAACGTAAGACTGTTTTTGACAGGCACCGAAGGGCCCCCCAAAGGCCCAAAACACGATTTAGGAGGTTGTCGAAATATAGAATACTGGGAAAATTATACCTACGCTACCTGTTTTTTGTGTGGGCCGCAGCACCCTGGTGGGCCCTGAGGGTACTGCAAGCGAGAGGCCATTTACGGTAAGTACATAAAACGTTTTCAGGGTTCGATTTTATAACTGAGTTTGAAATGACTCAGAACAGTTGCATGTTATCGGATTTAGCAAGTGGGCAACGCCGATAGAACAGAGTGGTTAAGTTCTTCGAACAGGGCACTATTTGCACGCAAGTGTTGCATAAACGCAGAGGGATTATCGTGGACACTCTGTTTACACGCCTCAAATGTTCACACTGTGATGAACTGTAACAACAGCATCACGATTTTGGTCAAAGATTTGTTGGAGTTAACTTTACTCTCTTTTTATAATTGTTTGTGGAATTTACTGAAGAATTTTGCAGAATTTTAATTGTCTTCACTCTTTCTTAGCTGTTACATTTGCATAATCTTTACTCAAAACACAAACTGATTGCAAAACTGTTACCTCAGTTCCATTGAGTGTGATTGTTGAGTGCGTAGGTTGCTTTGTGATTATTTGATTGATTGTTTGGATGCAAACAATCAATTTAGTAAAAAATACCATAACACATCACTCAAACCTGTTGTTTTTCTGCCAAGAGGCCAGAAAGCAGCGACCGGTCCTCCTCTGCTGCATCCAGAGGCAGTTGTTTCGTTTCTACATGTCCTGTTGCATCCTTGTACACAATCATTTAAACAATTCTTTGCAGAATGAATTCTGCATATTTAAGTGGGTCAGGCGGCCATCTTAAATTCAGCTGATCTCCGTGAACCCATCAACTTCCGTGAAAACATCATTACGTCCCGCAGGGCTCAGCTGTGCTCCACTACCTAAAACAAGTCCCCAGGCAGACAATAGTTTGAAGCTACTAATCTGGCGCAGAGGCCGTCTTCCTGCATACCTCCTGCTGTAACCCCCGACAGGAAGGAAGTGAGCGACTGTGAGTAAGGCGAGGGGCATTGTGAGTCTTCCTCTATGAGTTCCTGTCCTGGACAATGGGACAGTCCTGCTCTGTGAGAGGGGAGAGCTCATCTAGAATCCGTTTTTATGTCCTAAACACCTTAGGAAAAGTGTGCGTTTGCTGCAGAGCCCAGTTATGAGCGTCGCGTTTGAGCGTCCTGTCATCTTAGGTCTGTAAATAAAAGGCTAACGGCTAAATCGCCACTTGTCTCCCTTACAATAGCTGCACATATGAATATGGATGATGCATCTTCACTTCCTCCCACATAGTGACGACACCTGTCACAGCGTTTCCTTTGTTAGCCTCAAATAAGACAGAAAGATAGATAAAATACATAAAGAAATATAATACGCTTAATGAAATAGCCTTGTGCGCAAATACAGTCTGCGCCCGTAGGCCTAACGGTGCATGTAAGCACAGCATGCACAGCTCTCCCTATTGCACATTTAAAGGTCGGACAGGAAGACCTGCTGCAGGAGGGATCGGCCTGGGACTCCTGCAGGACATGAAGGTGAGGGTGTGTGTGTGTGTGTGTGTGTGTGTGTGTGTGTGTGTGTGTGTGTGTGTGATCAGTGCCAGCGATGGAGTTTTTTAATCTCGTTTTTATCATCAAAACCATCATTTTGTTTGAAAATAATCTATATATTTGTGTTTTCTGTTTAAGTGTTTCCTCACCCGGAGCGTGTGCACTCTAAAAACCATCAGATACAAACTGTAGTTTGTGATTTTAGGCACAAATTTGATTTGAAAGTGAAAACCCTCGAACATACGTCAGTGTGATGAGAAACAGACGTTACTACAATAAAAGTTTGTCTTTTCTATTTGTTTCACAGTTGCTAAATAAACACGAATTTCCATCTTTACTCTCATCAGATTCTAAAAATCCAGACATTTTTGGTGTTTAATAAAAACGATCTCCACCTCGACTTCTCTGCTCCGTCACATTTCACAGTGAGGACAGGAAATGCCAACCGTGCAGAGGAGGCACATTTTGATGCATAACGCATGTTGGCTTATTTCTTTCCCTCCTTCTGCCGCCCGATAACGTGAGGAAACCCACCACGATGGCGGGGCAGGATCGGCCTGAGATCACACTCTGAAACCAGCAAACCCGACTGACCTCGATCCACTCCTTGATGTTGTCGTGGGAGGGCGTCCAGCCGTTCTCGCGGTAGTTGAGGCGCGAGCGTTCGGGGGACCAGTTGGGGTTATACTGGGACGAGGCGGTGATCTGCTCCGAGGTGATTTCCCCCGACTCCATGCCCAGCGGCTCCATGCAGGCGAACGCTGCCCAGGACAGAAAAGACCCAAAAGACAGATTATTATTTATCCTATTCATATTTTCGTATTGAATTTTTACAGAACTGCTAATAGAGACATGGTGCTAATCTGTGCTACACCACTGGACTTGTGCTCCTGAACACGTCCCGGGAGATTTAAAGTCCAAATTCTCACCACATCAGGGTTACTATCAAGTTACTGTTGTGAATCGAGAGCTGCATCATTCCACTGCACGTGAATTAGAGTCAGGTCACACATCGTTAACATGCGTGAGGTAAAACCCAGAAACTTCGGAAAAGAGAAGCTGGGACAGAGGAAAAGCTGGGGTGAGCATTGTGATTCGAGCGACACCCAAACGTTGGAAAAGCGACCCTGCTGCCTGCTGGGTGGTCACAGAACAAAAACAGCTCCTGCACTCCGAAGCCCTCCTGCTGTAGCCATACGTTTACAGTCTTAGCACACATGCAGACACTTGCACCTGAAACCCAATGAAGGGTGAAAAACTGTCAGAAAGTAACATTGATGCAGAAACCTTCCAGCATGATTGGTGGTGATTGTTTCCAATCCAGTGTGCAGGAGAATAATAATGATGATAAAATGGCCCCAGTACTGACATTTGGTTAACAATCCATCACAGTTAGTTGTGAAACTCCATAAGCCTCTATAAGCATAGCATAAACCAATTAATACTCATAAAGCAGAAGAAAAGCATGACTTCAGATGGATTATTTGCTAATTAAAACTGAAAATATTTAAAATTATACATTTCATTGATGAATTTATGTACATACACACACAAAACACACAAAAAAACCGCACTGCTGAGGTTAGGGGATTAAGATTCAATCCAGCAGGATTGTATTTCTGCACTCTGACAGTTAGAAAAATCCTCGGGGGCTGGCGGAGCCGCTTCCCAAACAGCATGTGGACAAACTCCAGCTACATGTGTGTATCTGTGAGACGGCAGCGTCGTCTCGCTCACAGCAGGGGACCCTGGGGAGGGAGGAGGAGGAGGGTGGAACAAAAGGAAAACTGTGTGTTTGTGTGTGTGTGGGAGGGCCGCCTGGAGACACCGGGTCTGCCAGACCGACATCAGGGAGAACGTTTGCCTGCAACATCACTAAAAGAATTCAAAAAGCTTTGTTGATCAATATTCATTATCCTGGCAATTTTCAGCCCAAAAATGTGCATTTTTTTAAAACTTTTCCTGGCTTTCTCTCCCGAAAAACACCGCAGCGGGAGAAAGAATTTAACAGCTGATAATTCAGTTTACTGTCTCTGTGATGTAGACAACAGCAGACACGAGGAAGTAACCCCCACCACCCGATGATGGCGGGAGGCCGTGTGACAGGAAACCGGAGTCTGACTCCTCCCGGGCTGCTACCAAAGATTCCTGCTCTTCCTAAAGACGCTGAGCTGTCGTCCAATCATGTGATGGCAGTGCCACAATGCTGATAACGGTCAGATGATAACGGGTGACTTTTATTATCTCTATCAGGGGAACTTCATCAACAGGATGCAATTTTTAAAAGTGCAAATTTGTCAGAATTTTAATTGTTTTTTTTTTCTCAATCATAAACTTCAGTAAAAGTCAGGTGAGACTGGTGCTATGATGAAATTAACACTTTTTTGTCTACGAGGCTACTTGGAGGGTCCAAAAATGGACATTTAAACACTTGACCTGAGGTTGCACGTGTGTGTTTTTGGTGCAGTATGGACACGCTGGGGATTCAATATTAGTGTAAAATCTCGCCAATTTTCCATTGAGGACTTCTTCCTCTGCCCTGCTGAGCCAAAAAAACAGCGCCACTCTGCCTTATGGACAAAGATGGGACTGCATCTGTTACTCAGTGTCGTTTAACAGGACATACGTTAGTAGTGTTGTCAAACGTTTATAGGTTAGCTACTTAAACGTTTACCATTAATTTATCAGTTTCAATGATTATTAATTTTTTAGCTAGGTCCACTTGTTTCAGCAGTTTAATTGTTACTGTAAATGGAGCCCTAACCCTAACCATTTTCTGTTCCTCTTAGCCACATTCTAAGCATTATTCTCATTACTTTCAGCTACATTTGAACTGTTGACTTACCAAACCTTAACCACTGGACAGATTAGCTTTTCATACAACCGCTGCTTGCTAGTTATTTATGCACTTTCAGTTGACTCAGCATCTGGATATTTTTCTTTATGGAAACGTAGTTTGTAGTTTTGTCAAATCTTGTCATGTTCCCACTACAACTGCCTCAGTGCCCCATGAGGCCCAAACTCACATCTCTGGGTTTGTTGCCATCCGTGGTTGTAAAATTTGGAGAGAAGAGAATGTGATTTGGTTTTGGCATGAGGATTTAATTAAATCTGCTGAGTTTACGGGGGTGGGGGGGTTTATTCACGCACTACCTTTGTGTGTGTGTGTGTGAATAAGCTCATATAATTAGAGCTTTGTCTAACACCAGCGCTGCTCTCACACAGTTTTTGATGCATGTATTAACAGCATGTCATCGACACTCACGATCAACATCGGACAGTCTCCCCCTCCCCCCAACACCCGACAACACCCACATGTTCTGCCCCCGGCAAAAACAAACAAGGAAGCAGAAGAAAAAAAACTTAAAATAATTACTTTGACCCCGCTGGGGAAATGTGTGATACAGAAATATTTCCCAGCACAGTGCAGCGTGTAAAACACACATAATCCCAGATGTTTTCCATATTAAAGCTTAAAAAGAGGCTTTAAAATATGCGTCTCCTGACTTGGACAGACATACAGAGGGACTGAAAGAAAAAACACACTCTTAATGTTTTTAGGCCACATTTACGTAGATGGAAGTTACGATAATTTTTAAAGTGCTCATAAAAAGGCAAATTGAACATACTCTCCTAATATACAATATATAAAAATCAATCTGGGTAAGTGTCGCAAGTATTGCAATAATAATAGTATTGAATTGCAATATTTGTAGATTGGCAATAAATGCCAATGCCAACGGAATAACGCAATAAAATCGAATCAGGACAAAAAGAACCCCAAAACATTAAAAAGTTGTAAATTTATGGTAAAAAAAAAGGTCGGAATCTCAGAAAAAATTTACGAGAATAAAGTTGTGACTTTACTTTAAGATTTTACGTGGAAATGAACAAAACAGGCAGGTCTTAAGACAGCCTCCAGGAAGAGGTGATTTCTTCAAAGTCCCTGTAGATCTTTTATAGGAATAGAAATTTTATGGGAATTTATAGGAACACAGTTCTCCCCCAGCCTCATTGTGGTGCAGGGGATTGTGGGTATCTATAACTCTGCCGTATTTTACTGTAAGTTGTCATCACGTAACATTAACACGATTATCAAATTGGGGAAAAGAATAATCCAGAGCCAAACACAAGCCTGATCCGGGGTCACTGACACTGTGAGACCCCACATGAACTCACCCCTGTACCTGCCCTGACACCCCCGATCAGTAACGGGGGGCCGAGGGTTGCAACGTGTATTCCAGCAGGGTGGAACTGATCGTCAGACAAACGGCCTCTGCTAAGACCCAGTACGACATCTCGTGGAAACATCTTTACGTGTGGCAGTTTTCAATGGGAGTTACAAGTTACAAGCTGGTCAGTCTGATTAAATTAGATTTTATTAGAATTAAATTAGAAGTTAGAGCCATGAGATGAGCTTGATTTGATCCTTCAGCAAAGTTCATTTAGCTTGTTTTTTGTGGCCTTTATCGTACTGGCCCGTGTAGCGAGACCAAGAATATTAAGTGACAATTATGATAATTATTTACATGTTTCAGTCATCTATTGAGACGATTTTTCAATATTTATTGGCAATTAGAAGTACGAAAGACTTTTATGAGTTAATGATTGACTTAATTGGTGAAAATAACCATACTCTGCGCACCAATGGAAGGAGCTTTCTGACTGCAGTTTGGCCGTTTTGTCTTCTCGTCCCTGAAATATAAATCCACTGCACAGCTGAATACATGAATCTCTTTTCTCTTCCCTGCATGCTGTCACTCCCTGCAGCAGAAATTCTCCCCCTGCCTGCTTTTCTTTCCCAACATGGAGCTCAGAGGCCAAAGGTCACATGCAGAAGAGCCCCCGGAGCTGAAAGAGATTCGGCGTCCTGCTAACGGACGCTTGGATTAAACTCGGTGGGACAGTTTGAAAATCGAGCGCTGTTATTTCAGATAAGACGTAGAATATCCAAGAAAAATGAGCTCCGCCAGAAGAAATGTCTAACCTTCACCCACCACCCCATTTCTCACCCTCGTCTTCGTCGCCCGGGGGGAGGCTCCTCTCGCGGATGGTGTAGTTGGCGGAGAACCCCTCCTTGGCGATGGCGTTGTCAGTGGTGATAGTCATGGACAGGATGCCGGTGTAGGAGATGACGCGGCCCGGGGACGTCTGGCCGCAGTACCGGCCGATGTGGGGGCCCACTGAGGGGGGGATTGTGGGAAATGAGGCGGGAGAGATGGGGAAGGAAGCAGAGAGATCGTTCGATTATCAAAATAGTTGACGATTCATTTTCTTACAGTCGACAAATCGATTAATCATCGCAGCTCTAGTTTGTTTAAAGGAGAATTCTGCTAGTTTCTGAACTTTAGCCCCATTTCCTGAACATTGAGGGTCTAAAACTTCTCAAAAAAACATACTTTTTGGAAAATCACTCCAGTATGGAGTTTAGTTGCTAATTGATTGGCTCGACAAGGCTATACAATGACATAGAATGATGCATTAAGTCTGCTAATTAAGCTCAGATTATCAGCCGTGCGTTCTTGTTCTTCTCAGTATCTGTAGCGACACTGTATAAATAGAGTGTTTCTGTTTCCCAGATACATGTACTGCATCTCCACAGATATTCACTCCAACACACTCTACGGAAGATCTGGTTAGGGTTATCAGGGCCAGGCATCACGCACTTCAAGAAATAAGTCAAAGTGTTGAGAATATTGTTGAAATGTTAAAGCGGAGACATTGAGAATTGAAAGTCGACCTTATAAGACTGTAAACATCTACAGAATGCCTCGTGTAGATGAAGTGGTGAATCTTCAGATCGGCTTCAGTAACAAAGAGGCTCTTTTAGCCCCTGAGCTCGGTGTCGTTATCAGTATGAGGACGCTGATAAGAAGGATGGTTGCATTCAGTTGCAGCTGAAACAGCAGCTAAGGGACAAATGAAGGGTATCCATGGTTACAGCTGCGTGCAGTTCAGAGGGGATATCGCGCTGTTAGACAATTTGACTTTCTCGACGAAGCGCATAACAAAAAAGAATGTGCATGTTTCTCTGTGGGTATCTACTCCATGTTACCAGATCTGTGGAATCACGATTTGAGCTTAGTGAGTGGCGAAAAAGTGGCTTTTTTCCAACGTCCCGTGGTACCCAATGTTGTTACATCGTACAGACTCGTTGAGCTAATCGGTCCCAGCAGCCAAACTCCATACTGGAGTCATTTTTTAAGAAACAGAAGGTTTTGTAAGTTTGGTCGGAAAAATACCAGACTTCACCGTTAATTTGCTTCATTCAGGCTCTACAGACAAACACAAGGAGCATCTGCTGTCAGATCAAACCTCTCACCTCACATGAGTGACGTGGCACCTTGAGAGAGGAACAAAGGCCAGGTGGAAGGTGGCACAAACCCTCATATCCACCTGATATCACACCTACCCCGACGCTGTGTATACTGTGTGCATGTAAAGAGAGAACGACACTTTCCTGTGCAGATGTCGCAGGGTTGTGTGTGAAATCTGTTCCGTCATCCTATCAGCTCTCAGGTTCACAACCCCGATTTGGTAAATTAAGAACTGAAAGCATCTTGTAAAGGACGGACATCATCAAAACCAAGAGCACATTATCAGGCACAGTGTTGTTAGAGGAGTGAGGGCATGAAAACACAGATTTTCATGCCTCAGAAAGGACCCCTAATGGCAGGGAAATACAGTTATTACAATTTAACTAAAGGGAAGAGCAACTTAATTGTGTTTCACATTCGGTTAAGTCAAAAATCCAGTGGGAACACTCCAGGCTGAAGAGCCTCGAGCACCGGCTCCCCAAGCAGGCGTTAACCTCTCACATATCATCATTACATTCGAGTCACACAGCCGAGCCTCCTCCATTTTTCACTGAGATGAATCCCAGGCGGCCTTTTAAAAACTCAGCACTTTACCAAACTTACAGGTTCGCAGGCGTCCTTAAAACGAATCGTGCACGTGCCTGCTGACCAATTTCACATTTCACTGACCGCACACTCGCTTATGGAGCCATTGATGTGTGTACTAATCGATCAATTGGCTGATTCTATTTTCCGTACAAGTGCCACATTGTGTCAATTATTAAATCAGAGGATCTGCACAAGAATGTTACCAAAAATACGACAGCAGCTCCGCAATGAAACAGCTCATTTCCTGTTTACCAAAGCTGAAAAGATTTACAATAATAATGATATAGACAAATAAAGCCAATATGTATTCAGGTAGTAGCCGTGTTGCTTAAAAACCTTCAGATTTTAAAGGAGAAGAGCTGCTGCTGAGCTTCGCGTCTCTAAAACTGGAGAGGCGCAGCGCGGCGAGTGCTGACGTCGCCACCTGCCCACAGTTTCACCTGCGAGCCACAACGCCAGGCCTGTGGTGCCTCCTGCTTGGTGGAGCTACTGTACGTGCAGCCGCTCGGGCACTCCAGGAGGGAACGTTCAGTCCCGAGGGGAAGTCACACGTTTCAAAAATAAAACTTTCCATCGGCTTGGAGGCAAAGTGACCAACTTTTGTTTGTCAACCTGGTGAATTTTAGTTTAAAGCAAGTAGTCGATAATCTGTGGTGGATTTAAATTCAGCCTTCTCAGAGGTCGTGTAAATCTGTCGGTGCAACCAGCAGAAAAATGAAAAAAAAAAAAATCTCTCACAGAATGAAGCCGGATTTAAATTCATTGAGGAAATTGGTCCAATCAGAGGAGGAGAACTTGTTTAAGACAGGAAATGTGGCTGAAAGCCTCAGATACACAATCTCAGCAGCAGTGCATGATGGGAGTGTTTGGTGTGAAGGCGTTTGATGGGATGGAAAAACTACATCCTGGTCTTCACCCCGCAGCAGAAATGCTTTCTTATCTGCACTGACACACATGTTCACCGCGCACACGCACACGGATCAGCTGACAGGAGAAGCCCTGCCATGTGCCGTGTGCTGGCGTGGCTTTAAAGTGCGTGTCATCGTCTGTATACCTGTGCCAGCCTTTGTGTCCCTGGCGCCCCCCGTGCCGGTCTCCTCCCCGGCAGAAACCAGGCAGAAGCTCTGGGCACAGCAGTGAGTATTGTGGCCGTGCTGGCAGCCCACTCAGGCCTGTCCGAGGTTTGCAGCTCTCACCATTATCTGCTCGCTGTACGGCTAATTAGACAACAATGGAGGCCGAGAGACGTCGCCCAAGCGTGGGGACGGGGAGCGAACAGCGGGGAGAGCAGGACGCGGCGCCCATGTGGTCGGTGGGGGAACAATGAGCGAGCTGTGAAGGAGGGCGGATGAGTTTCAAGTAAAAGACTGGCAGTGAGCTACTGGTGAAAGGCTTCGTATTGACATTTTGGGGAACTTGTTTATTCTGCAGCAGAAAATAAATAGTAATTATGAGACAGCACGGGTGGGATGTTGGACCGCGATCTCACTTTAGTTTGCTTTAGGTTTTTTTGGTTGATGGAGAAGTGCCCGAAAAAATGGCAAGATGTAAAAATATTATGCTCCATAGCATCGTGTCACTACTAAACTTATACTGAAATCTTGAGCATTTTCCACTCAGATTATGGCTGCTGAGCAATGAGAAAGAGAAGGAAAGAAAAAGGCAATTCAGCCTCTGTGGCTTCAAGAGCAAATATTTGTGGTTCCAGCAGGAAACTGCAAACTGAAACATGGAGAACATAACCAGGTTTTGCAGAAATCAACCTTTTGACTCTAAAATCAAGTTATTTTATGGGTTCTCAAGGGACCTTTTTCAGAAACCCTCCTATTTGCTATCAGTCAACATTCTTTGTCTTTAAAGGATTTAAAGGTGCAGGAGAATCTGGTTTTCATACTCTGGGATGTACAGAAGGGACTGAAAAAAGTGCTGTCAATAGTAAAATCCCCTTTATCCCCTTAATTCCCTTTAAATTGACTTCCAGATTCAGTAAAGAACACAACAAATCAGGGCTAGAGCGGACAGATTGAATCTTTATATATCCAGCTAGATGCAGTGCGTCAAATTCCACAAACGTCCCATAGATCGATTCGTAGAGGATAAAATATGACTCTAAAAATAAAGATTCTGTAGAGGATTCTTGTCCCCGGCTTCACGGCTCCACGTATTTATCCGCTTCATCTGCATCCCGCTTTCCCCGCGCAGGTCTCTCACCTCCATCCTTTTCCCCCTCCGACTTCTCCGGTCTTTTTTTATGATGTTGCTGCTCCATATCGGCAGCACATCAATTTTTAGAGCCTATTTTGCAATTGTTTTCTCAGCAGTCAGTTTCTAACACGCGGCTGCAGGTTGGAGATTCATAAATTTACCAAAAAAATACCCATTTGCACACTCGAAGAAACACTCTGGATCTCATTGGCCATCACCTGCAGGGAAGCCGTCCCAGATCTCCAGCCAGTCGTACCGGCAGAGGGCGCCGGGCGGCGGCGTGGTGTCGGGCTCCATGTCGAAGCTGTCGAACTCCACCACGATCTCAGACATCTTGGGCGCGAAGATCATGAAGGTGCAGTCCAGGTTGTTGGGGTACTTCTCGGGGAAGCCCGGCGTCTTTATAACGCCTCTGGGAGCCGTAAAGTTCCTGGAGCACTCTGGACCTGTGGGGACAGACGGTTCTGATGAGCTCCACAAGTGTGAATTGCTGTTTAGAGAGAGTGAGAACCTCTCGCTTGGACAGAGGTGCGAACTCTCCAGGGGTCGGGGGTCATCGCGAGGTCACACTTTAGGTTCACTCTGAACGTCGCTCAGTCTGTGATGTTATGAAACAGAGATGACGGTGAAACCTGCCGTTTAAAGGAATATTTAGGCGTTTGACAGTCAGAAACAGTAAATACAGACATACACTGAAATAACTTTTTTGACCTTTCTGGTTCTTCTGGGAACATGAAACCTTCTTGTAGCTGTGAGCCCGCAGGAATAAAGATTTACATTGTGACCTTAAAACGAGATTTTCCTCCAAAACAATGGAAGATTTCAGCAAAAACATCCCTCGGTGGGAAAAGCAGTTCCCCTCTGTAATGAACCACGGAACCATGTGACAGTGAAATATAAAAAAAACGCGTCACCAGATCCACATCTCGTGGCCTGAAGCGTTGGTTTGGTGACCCAAATTCAATCTTTAACCCAGTTTTAGCCACAGTAACTCTTTTTTTTTTTAAAACACGACCCTCGTTTTTTGACAGACTCACGTCATCTCCTTCTAATCAGACGACCGGTCTCCTCCCCGGTCGGAGCCGTCTGCGTCTGTGTTGTGACTGCAGCGGGGAGTTACTGACCCTTCCAGACGCTGACAGATTACAGCCACATCAAACACACTTACACTCATAAAACACGTACAACCCTGTTAGCTCACTAGACACATCCAAACGCACACACATAATTACTGAACCGTGTCATAATTAAGTATTATGACACGGTTCAGTAATTATGTCAAATGCCGGCACAGTTTTGTGTTGCTTTGTCCATCTCAGGTTCATACAAACACTCAAATTTCTCTGTAAGTGCATTATTAAAGCTTTCCGGTTGGGATCTTATTCAATTGTTTGGAATATACAGCACTTAAAAAGTCCATCTCTTATAACCATGAATCTAAAGAAAAGGCTTCTCACACACTAAAGCACCATCCTCTGAACATGATGTTTAATTTCTCACACTTTCATTCACGGGTTTGTACGTTAAACCTCTGAATGATAAAGTCGGCAGCTATGTTGTGTGCGCGTGTCTCCCTCTGTCCTATTCATCCGGGTGTTTTTATGCAGCAGATGTTGTCCGAGCTCATTAACAGGCCCTGTGAATTCCTGCACAGTTTAGTCTTTAGGTGGACACACAGTTTGTTCACTTTGTGAGATCATGTTTAAGATCTGATCGTTCTTTCTGATATTTTCCTGAACAGGACGTCTTTTCTTGGCTCTGTTTTCTTTCTGTGCGTTTACGCTATTTCTGTAAGTCACCTCGTTATGAACTGATGTGCTAATCTTTATGTGTTAGTACAAAATTTCCATGAATAAATATAGAATATAAGAGTGTGTTGCAGCATCCTCTGCTAAGGTTGGTGCTCCAGATGTCTCACGGAAACAGTGAACATTACGCAAGAGACTCTGTCGTGGCTTTTTTTTCCACTACACACACTGTTGCTCATCATGGAAGGAATAAGTAGAGCACGGTGGTGAGATCCTCGATTACTAGTTAGAAACCTGTGTGATTTTGGCTAAAGAGGTTTGTTTGGAGTAAAGTCAAGAGGAGTTCAGAAACAATAGTTTGGGGGGGATTTGACTCTGACACCCATGAATCTCTCAGGAAGGGCATTTTTGGCAGTAGTATTAAACTATTTTGGGTCAAGTTACTGCGACAGCAATCAGAGCACAATGGGAATCCAGGACCCGAGCAACACTTTTAAAACAAATAAGGGGACACCTTTGAAAAGGTTGTGAGAGTAACTTGCAAAGCTCATAATACTGCATGAGCATCACACGCTTCTGTGGATTTTCTGATAATGTAAAAAGTCACAGCAGGTTACATGAACGATATCGGCGAACACGGCGGCCGCCCTCCCTGTTTTCTCCACGATGTCGATGTCGGCTCGCATTAGTCATCCGGCGACTTCACACCTCTGCTGTCATAAAGTGACGCGAGCTCACAAGTCGGCGATCGATTTCTGAGGGACTGGACGAGGGTCCAACATTCCTTGGAGGCACCTTGAGTGTATGTGTATGTGTGTGTGTCTGTGTTGGGGGTTGTAATGTTGCCAGGCCAGATGTGACCTGCATGTGATCCGAGCATGCCTGTAAACACACACACACACACACACACACACACTGCAGTGGACCCTTGCTGTTGACACAGGTGGCGTCACTAAGGGGGCGACATGATGAACGGCGTGGACGGAGCGAGTCGGGTCTCAGTGCCGCTCGGCTGGCACACGTTTCAGCTTGCCGACGGCCTGATTCAGGCTGCATGTCTACAGGTTCAGAAATTCACTCGTCCCTTTATTCCGTGAGAGCTGAACCTGGACGCTGCTCACTTTGAACCCATTACTAAACCATCGAGTGTCAAGAAAGGTCTTGTCGCTCAGATTTATGTCGCCCGGGGGGAGGCTCCTCTCGCGGATGAGAAAATGTCGATGTCTTGGCAGTTATTCCAGGGGTGTCAAACATGCGGCCCTCTAAAGGATCCAGTCCGGCCCTTTGGATGATTTTGAAAAGTGTGAATATTGAAGAAAAAAAAAGTCCTATTTCACAATTAATTGAATTTCATTGGAAAGTGTTGCTGTCTAAATTTCTGGACTTGTTCAGTGAATAGAGTGTCGGGTTTTCCAATAAAAATGGACCAGTTCCTGTATTTTCGTGGTAAATGGGAAACCAGTGTGCACGGCGTGAGCAACGGGGGGAAACTTTGGATTGCCATTGCAGTGTTTTGTCGTATATGTTTTTTTCCACTGTGATCTGTGACTAAAACCCTCTAAATACCAATAGTACACTCAGCAACACTGAAAATCCAATCACAAAATGGACCAATTATATAAACGTGTATGTCAACAACACGTCGCTTCTCTTCAGAGCGTTGTGGATGAGAACAACAAAGAAATCCTCTCTGAATCCTGAAAATCCTGAATCTACATCAACGGTTTGAGTTTTATGTGTAAAAATTAGAGCCGTGCTGCTCTTGCAGGAATAAAAACATTCAAACTGCCACCGCAGACATTGTGTTTGTAGGCTTCATATGATCAAGCACATCCGATGGGTCACCAACGCCAGCGTGAACGTTCCTCAGAGGACAGGAAACAGCGCTCTCATCTCTCATTGGCTCATCCTTTCGTCATCTTTTTATTGATCAACTGTGACCCCCCCCCGCTTCCTGCCAGCCAAACCGCTGAGACATGTGTTTCTGGTTTGAAAACCTGCAATAAAACGGGAGAGCCGCACAAATATAGCTGAAGAGGGCTCACTGGGCTGACACTTATGACTGATATGTTTTCTGCGGCGGGCCAAGGGTGGAGTTCTGGGGATGAGAGGAGCGTGTGCCAGAGCTTTACGGCGCAGCGCTCATTAGAACGAGATTTAACCGCTTTTTCCAGATACTATCTTCAAGGCCAAATGGAGACGAGATGTGAACCAGGGTCTTGGCTTTTTGCAGTGGTGTGTTTTCTCACGGAAGAGGAGTGAAAGTGCTGCTGAACGCATGTGGTTTTATGTTTGTCTTTACTTTATGTGCAATAAGTATGGATCTAATTTTGGCTTTTTCACAGTTTAACTGGCAACTTGTTACTTTAGTTTCTTTGTTGATTTATATTACTGTTATTTTAATTCATGTTATAGGAAGGGACTCTATAATCCTGTAAACTGTTGGTTTGTGAAAATAGGGTGCAGAAAATCCATGTGTGATTTTGAACGAAGCGCTCGGTACAAATTGTCCATGGTCACGTAAAAAGTCCACTTCATGATTAGATTCAGTCCTGAGCTCATTTACGTTTCATTAACAAGGCCTGAAAAGCTCCTTCTGAAACCCAGATTTGACGCTATTGCTAGCTGGGGTGGTTAGTCCCTTTCTGTAGCAATATGGAACGTTTGCCAGTGAACCTGAGCGACTTGCCCTTGACTCGATTGTTCAGGCACTCGCCGTGGCATTGAGCAAACAAAACTGGACATTTGAACAGCAAACATTGGTTCAACATGTTTTTCTGCAGGCGAAAATCCGCTGAGATGAAGGTCCGTCCAAATATTTTTTTTCACAAACGTTCTACGAGGGTGTGCGCTCATTATGAAGAACCCATTAAATCAGTTCTTACAATTTCTTATGCAAATAATCTGGCCATCATGATCACTTGTCTACTTGGACCACCACAGAACCCTTTGGGGACGTGTGCCTGACACCATGCAGTCCCATCTTCGACCACAAGTGGCGCTGTTTTGCTCAGAAGGGCAGAAGAAGAAGTACTAAAGGTAAAATTGTAACATTAACTATTTGGTACACTCTCTCTAAAGCAGAGAGATTCAGCGGCACGTATACAGAGAGAGAGAGCGAACCAGTGGTCCGTAATGGATTTTAAATGTGGGAGGAAGGCGGCGACACGGCCAGGGGGATTACCTGAGTGAGTGCAAGAGCTGTTTTTAACTTGTTCGAGGGGAGAGGACCCATATTGAGGCCAAGACACACACACGCGTTGTCCTAGTTTCCAAGCCCCCTGTCCTATGCCAGAGCATCCATCTCATCTGCAGGTCACCCCGGTTGCCTCCAAGGACAAACATCCCATTAGCCAAATGAGCCGGGGCCCCGCGCACCTGCCTGCTGACTGCACACGCACGCACACGTGCACGTCCTACAGCTGAACAGAAGTGAGAACAACAGCAGTTGTGCTCAGACTTGTGCTGTGCTGTAACTCTGATATATTGCATTTCCATTTTGCGCTGCCGTTGTACTGTTTTATTTCACGGCTTTTACTCGATGAATTTCTCATTGCCACTTCACAATGAAACATACAAGTTAAATTATTCATTAAGATAAAACTTTATTTTACCCCTGAGGGAAAAATTCTCAAGTTAGACTGGATTAATCACTAGTAATTGTGATTGAACAATACACCAGTCAGCCACAAGTTTAGAACCACCTGCCTGATACTGTATCAGCCACCAAAGTAGCTTGGACCTGTCAGCGCGTGGACAGGAGACCTGCGAGGATCCTCTCCTGTGGTACCTGACACCAGGACGGTGTGGGCTGTCCCACCCCATGCATTTTCAATCAGATTGGGATCTGGGGAGCTTGCCGGCCAGGTCAAAGCTATGGGCTCTTTTTCATTTTTCTTCCTGCCATTTGCGGTCTGGCAGGGCAAATTATCCTGCTGAGGAGGAGGAATGACAGGACCCAAACTTTCCCAGCAGACCACTGAGCTGATCATTGTTATTCATCTAACTTGTCTGTGACAAATACTTTTGACTAGTAAGCAACATTTTAATGTATTTTAGTTGTAACCACTGACAGAGACAGATGGGACTCCATCCCACTGTTCTACCAAAGTATCTGAGATATGCGTGCTGCCATGCACCGGTGATGACATTTGGCCAGGAAGCAGAGCCGCGGTATCGAGTTCCCGCCCACCCAAACGCAAGCAGAGCTCAACTGTCTATCGTGACGTTTCAGGCAACTGAACTGATCAGAAAGAAAAAAACTTGAGCGTGCAGCAGTTTCTTAAGAACTACCTGAAATGACCGAAACAATCTTTGAGAAGTACTTTTTGAGGAGTACTTTAAGTTTTCAGTTCGGCTCAAATCCTGCGTGAAGTAATGGAGGAGGAGGAGTATATGACCTACACTGCAGCCAGCCACCAGGGGGCAATCAAGCTGCGTTGGCTTCACATTTGAGTAGGTCTCCATCTTTATCTACAGTCCACGGTTGTAACGGTGGTCCTGCACTGTGGTGTTGCTACTTTATTTAAGCTTCTCCCACATCTGGATGCAGGTTTGTTCCTGTTCTAATGGAGCCAATAAAACTTCTGTCACCATCATTGGTGTCTATTACACACAAAAATGAAAAGTTGTTTTTTTTCTGAAAGCTTGATCATTGCACGACAGATTAAAGCTCACATTCAAATCAAGGCACATCCACGTGGAAATTCACAAAATCCCAGCAGGAAAATGTTCAGCACCGTCGTTGAGCCGATACTCTGCCGACCAACTTTGAAAGATTTATTACAGCGACTTTCTAATAAAATCCTGTCGTTCATCAGTCACGGCTGAAATTAAAGTCAAAACGAGCAGATCTGAAAGGTGCATCAGAACGTTTGTAGCAGCACGAATTGGGCCCTTCGAAACCTCTCTCACATCACTGCCCGACTCCTCATTTAAGCACAAAAAATGTCAATTTTTCATCTTACAGAACAGAGCTATTCAACGTTTACTCCACTTGGCGACCGTCATTCCTGGATCGTGTGATTCTGTATAAATGGTTATTGTTCTCAGGGGAGCAAACAAACAGAGGATCTCACGTAAAAGCCTGTTCCCTTCTTATTTCCCGTCCCCATCGCCGGACGCTGAAGTGGCCACAGGAGTCGCGCCCTTTGACAGCTACCCCAGTGGACCCGCGAGGGGAGAGCAAACACAAATGTAGGTCACAGGAGCACGGCCCCTTCCTCCTCGAGCCGTGTTTATGTAGGCCTGCTCTGGTGGCATCCTGCCCCGGCCGGGACTCGCTGTCCCTCCCGTGGAATTCTGGGTATTCCACTTTGTTTGACTTGCAGCGCACAGGTCAGTGTACCAGAGGTTCAGCTCGGGCTGTGGGGACAACCTTGGACAAGTGTGGGGAAACATTTGTTCCCTCTATTCTTGGAAAGGCTATTTTGCGATGATGGTAACTGGATTAAAAAAAAACAGCCGTGTGTGAAATACATGTTGTGTAAGGAATTACGGGCCCTTCTTTTTGCTGTTAACACTGAAATGTGGAGACGCGACGCACCTGCTGCAGTGGAAGAAACACGTGGATCAGAAATTTAGTCCGTCACTGATGACGTCCAAAAGGAAGGATTTACCCAACATGAGGTGGCCTGAGGTCGGACGCCACAGGAGAGAGAAAGTGAGATTTCACTCTCACTTTCTGCATCCCTGATATTGTTGTGGAGATGAATGAGACTGAAGTCCACATGAGCTCTGACAGCAAGTTCCAAGGCTGCTTCCAGGTGTGGCACAAAACCAGGACTTTCTAGTGTTTGTTGCCACCAAAATTTAAAACTCATAATTGCAAAAATTAAAGATTTTGTAGTAAATAATCCTGATTTTGTTCTGTTTTCAGGGTTTCTAACATTCATTGTGAGCTGTTTTGCTCTATTTCATTTTTCTCAATGTTTGTATGTCATTTTAATAAAGTAAAAGATATTTATCTTGATCATTTACATTGTTGTTATATATATTTTAGGTTTCAAAGTTTCAAGCCCACAGTGGGTTTGTACCTCACTCGCACATGTGATTTATATTTATCCACTTTATCACTGACTTTTCTTTTCAAAACATGCAGATGGACCCATCTAAACAAGGGTAAAAATAATGCACTTTTTTTCAAGAATCATCTGAGTAAAATGCATCAATAACAATAATATTTATGATAAATTGTTATTCGGTAGCTGACTAGAGTTTATTCTCTTGAGGTCAAATATATTGATCTTAAGCTCAACTCTGAGGCCATTCTGTCAATATCTTTCAAATAATGATTAAATATAGCTGCCTCTAATCAATTAATGTTTATTTTAGGCTTAAGTGAACACCTTCTGGTGAGTCCTCCCAGTCTAAGCTCCGCCCACACCAATCACAAATACAAACACACAGTTTGGCTGGTTGCATATGGAGAACAAATGTCATGTTTTCACCATTCACCAAACATTCCCACAACTTTGGGAACATTTCCACAAATCGTCTCCTCTTTGATACCACAAAAATGGCTATTTTGTGTGTTTAGTGCCCAAATGTCATAATTAAGTCAAGTCTCACAGAAGATAAGAAGTATCAAAACTTGCAGTGTGATCTATTATTATCGTCCCTCCTTCAAAGGCCTTTCTGACGTAAGCGGTTTCGTCCCATCGATCCGCAGTGGGACAGAGTGGAAACCTGGCTGACCTACAAGCGAATTTGAATTGACCGACTTCAATGAGATGATTCATCCCCTTCGGCGGAGCGTGGAGCAAACGGGAGCAGCTGATCCGCTCCCGCTCCAGTTTCAGCTGATGCTGCCGTTTATTCCGGCGGTGACTTTGCGAAGCCACGCACCACCACACACCTGTCTTTAAGACCTCGTAGCGGAAAGAGAATCCGGCGCCGTGAGTCTCGTAGTCGGACACGAACTTGATGAGGAGCTGGCTGCCGCTGGAGATGATCGGCGACGGCGCGATCTTCCCGCAGAACTTCCCCACCATCGGCGAAAGCTCGTCCCCGCCGTTGTACACCTCCACGTAGTCGTACCTGTGGGAGGAGAAACAGGATTAGGATGGCAGAGGACAGAAAACACAGGTGCTAAACCCAGATGGGCCAATGACGGATTTTCACATGAATCTTTCTCCCTGCAGACTAATAAGCAGTGTTTTATGGGTCGCTGCTTGAATGCACAGAGCTGCTGAAGGGACACACCAGTGACCATTTTGACTGAGCCTAATTCATCTGCAGAAAAACTCTTCTAGGCTATCAGAAAGTTAGTTCGTGATTCTGTGATTGGCGACACGGCAACTTACAGAGGCATACCACAGATTTTACAGGAGAAAGTCAGTACCTTCCCCGCAGCCCCTAAATCGTGACAGCCGACTCAAGGGAATAAACATCTGCAGCGGCTGAATGGTGAATTACTCAATGAAACCTCTGCCGTCCTTTGCTTTGCTTTGTTAAATCTGATCACGTACATTATGAGGCATCATGACGTGAGGTAAATTTAAGCTAAAAAAACGAGACCTGCGTCTCCAGATGATGTACAAATCCGACACCTGGACACATATTCAGGTCAACAGGTCCTCTGATCTGAAGAGAAAAACGACCTCTTGTCTCTCTTCCCACCTCAAGTACGTGCAGGAGTAAAGAATTACGTTTGGAGAGTGCAGTGCGAACGTGGACAGAATGGGTGAAAGTTGCTCCTCTGGCTGCGTGCGAGCAGGTGAAGAACGAGGAACGTTCTCAGGATCTCGGAGACTTCTGACATCTGTCTCCGCTGTCTGTATGGACCCCCCCACCGCCTCTGCAGCCTCCCAGTTTGAGCGCGTGCTGGGACACTGCAGACACACTTAGGAATAGATGATAAACTCCAGAGAAGCAACTAAACGGAACTTCATGTCAAATTGTTCTGCCAGCCAGTGTTTTTTGATTAATTTTGCTCTTTTAATAGAAGGAAAGAGGTCATGAATCACTCGTTACTGATGGCAGATTTTTACATTCATTGGTTCATTTTGGCGCTTGTTTAGCGTATTTCTTCAGTCTTCAGAAGGTGGAAAGTTATTTCTAGCACCTGTACAAAAAGCTTGATAATCCAAGAAGTTAAGAAGGGGGAAACAAAGATAAATGTCGGTTCTTATCTCTTAATATTTAATGTTCAACAGTCGTTGAACAAGAATGAATTTATTGTCCAACAGAAAGACACTAATCAAAATGTAATTTAACCTCTAAATGTGACTCTCGTACAGTGGGCTGAAGAATATTACCTATGCATGATTTTAAAAAATGTTATTGTATTTACATTCTATCTATTGAAATAAAGGTAACAGTGCAGCGAAAAGTGTATATTTATCAATAGATAACCCAAATCGTTGATGAAAACTGATCATATTCACTCGTTAAACTACAAAACTTGCTGCAGATATCGAAAACGCTCTGCAAAGATTCCCCACAGATGATCTGTGCTGACCATCAGAGCTGTCCGACGTTTCCCTTCCTGACAGCCTGAAAATCGATTACCTGCAGTGGGAGAACATCAGGATGTACGTCTAAAGCCGTTTTTACAGCCCAGAGCGACTGTCTGGAAGAGCTTGGTTGGCATTCTTTACTCACGTTTCTCCACGTCTGACATTCTGTTGTTCAGACATTTGTCTTCTGTTATTCCTGCACTGAAAGTTTCACGAATTAAGCATTTAAAACAGAAGATATGACAACTTCTTCCTCTTGCAGCCAGCTGTGAAAACACTCTGAACGGGTAAAAGTGCTTCCACAGAGATCCAGGACATGAGTGCCCACATCAGCTAAACAAGATGCCGAAGAGGAGCCTTCGGCCTCTCTGAAGCCGGACATGCCAGATTAACTAGGTTTAATATTTTTCCTACAGCGGAATCCAGAGGAGAGAAAACAAAATGTGTCTCCACACAGCGAGACTTCACCAGCCTCAGGAATCCGTGTTTTCCTCGTGAATAACAACATTAACGTTGCCAACGGGAGTCTGCGCTGCTTCTCAAATAGTCTCTTCACGAGTTTGTCGTGGGAAATTTGCTTCAGCCCCTCGGCTGTCACACACATTTTGGCTTGATGGTTTGGGAACCATGGACACGTGAAGAAACAGTAAAACCGAATGGGCTTACTGTAACTGTGATCTAAAGCTAATTCCTATATTTTATTATTAGAATCTTACAATCTGTCATAGTCATTAGAAATATAACAGATTTAAAAGTTCCCCTGTAAATTATTAAAATTCTGGCATGTTTCAAATTAAACTCTATTTCCTGAACCTTGAGGGTCTAAAACTATTTCTATTTTTGAGAATAGTTCCAGTACAGAGAATGGGGCATGAAGGAACATCATGATAAATAGCTCTGCTACCACTAACAACAAAATGTTGGGGTAATTGTCTGCTGACACAGATACCCCTGTGTTTCTGACTCAACAACTGTAGTGACACTGTAAAAAATGAATATTTCTGACAGAGCTCCCCTGACACCATCAGTCGATTGCCGAAGCACCGTTTTCTGCTGCTTTCTGACATCCCATCATGTCCAATGCTGTTAGACTATACAGCCTTGTACAGCTAATGGTTCGCGACGACCAAAAGTCGTACTGGATTCATTTAAATAGGTTTTCTGTGTTTAATTGTAGACACTCAAAATTTGGCAGATAGGACATAGTTTGAAGAATTCACCCGCTCCAGCCCGTCCTGGGGGAAGTTGGTGTTTTTATAGAGACAGGCCCTTTAATGAAGTGCGTCCGTCTCTCTCTCGGTCTGCGGCCCTGCAGCATCATCTCCATCCCATCACATCAGTCATGAGCATCACTGACTGATGCCCTTCGAATGCAGCTGTCTGTGGCAAACGCCTCGCTCAGGGGCAAAATCGTCTCTCCATCTGCGGGTCCATCCGGCAGATGTTTAAATTAACATTCGATGCCATTGATGCCATTAATGCCATTGGACATACAGGGATGTCCGGGACAGTGAGTGTTTGTGGACGAAATGTCAAGCCTGATGAGAATAACAGTGGCAGGAAGTCGGAGGGAAGGCTTGATGGTAAAACTACAAATCTGATGAGTAATAATCTGTAGTAAATAATCTGGATAATATGTTACTTTGTTGCCTTATTAGTGCGTCTAAACACAAAAAATCACTTTAAAAGCAACATGCATGAAAAGTCTCAATGGGGATGTGAATTTATTTTAGTTCAAAAATGTGTTTTCTTGGCTTCTGAAATGTCTGACCTGGACTACACAGGACATGTATTCATGTATTGAGTTAAAAACATACAGACACGGCCGATTTGGTTTCTTTTCACAGCTGAAACAAAAATTTCACCCCCGACTTAATCCTTCCGGGAGCAGAAACAGAACTTTATTTGAAACGATCAGACTGGGGCTGCTTGCATCAGAAGCTCGTTTCCACAACGATCAGGAGAAAGTAAAACCTTCAGCAAATAAAAATAAATCCAATTAATTAGAGAGAAAATCCAACACAAACTCTAATCATTATCACACAGCAGAATGCTTGATACAGTAAGTGCAAAATGACCGCTGTGCACCCACAAAGTAGGCACATTTAAAACCATGATGATGGGGGATAAGCTTTTTTAAAAAAATAAATCAGATCCAGATGGTGAAGGGGAATTTTCACACCATCCCGCCTTCTTCTCAAACTCCTGCGACACCGCTGCCCTGCTCCGCTGCTGCAGTACAGCTCATTAACACGCCTTGCGCTGTTGTGTTGTGTTGTACCACGTTAACCCCTGACTGACGCATCCTTCACACTCATCTGGAAGGTATCAGGGGAGCGCTTACGGGGCAAACTTTGGGCTGGTTGTTACGTTCACCGCCTCGCCTGTAAGACAAAGCTCAGGGAACCACATGGTTTCTCTGCAGGTGCCCCTTTCACTTATTCCAGCCAGCCCTCTCTCCTTCCTCTGTCTTCTTCTGATGTGCTCAAACATCAAAGTCAGGAGTTAAAAATCTGATCGAGTGTCGCAGTAACCCTTTGGGCCTGCCGGCTTTCCCCCAAAAAGCCTCGTCTCCTTCATGTAGTCGTTTTCGTCACTGCCCAGAATAGCTTTGGATAACCTCAGGAAGATGAACTTGTTGCCCTCAGCTGCCGAGAGAAGTCAAAATGCAGCCAGGCTGCTTCTACCTGGGTGAATGTTGAGCGTCAGCACAAACCGTGGAAAATAAGTCATCACGTCCAGCTAAAATTATAGTCCTCTTGTCAATGCAAAGGTCAGAAAAGACAGGAAACACAGCCAGCGGTACTGTTAGCCTGAACTTTTTTGGTATTAGTTCCTGTTTCCTGTTTACGATGCTACCTGACAGAACCGAAAATGACTCACAGCTTTAACACGGCGCTGTGAGATGTTATCGCATTACATGTATGAGTGAAAAATTTTTCTGTAATTACCTAGTGAATCTGATGCCTGTGATGAAACGTCAGTTTCTTATTCTGACCAAACCAGAAACAAAGCGCCACACAACTGATCTGCTTCAGTCCAAATGTCTGGAAGCCCCAGGATGTTATTTACACCCTTACAGAACCCATAATCTTCACTATGGGGGTCCAAAGTGACACTTTTGGCTTTGATGTTGGGATCTCAGGACTTCTGGAGGCTTTTATTGGGACAAGCTGCACGGAACCATGTTATCTGATTTGTCTAGTTGTTTATCTATTGATTTGCAACGTTCCAGAAATGTGGATGTAGACAGTTCACCCAGTTTTAAATAACATGGGAGGGGAGTAGACAATGACTGAATTGTCATTTCTGGATGGTTGGAGTTCCTGAAGATACATTGAGCAGCCATAACTTTATGACCACTGACAGCTGAGGACCTGGCGACAGCGCGCATCGCCAAAGACCATCTGCCCCAAACAGCCCCTGGAGAGAAAGAATGCCCATGTTCAGTGGGTCCCCCAACAGGACAACGCATGCTTGGACACCACAATAAAGTGCCCAGGAACATGTGCTGACGTGGCCCACAAATTCCCACGTAGTCTTTTCACTGCAGCTGTCAGGGGTTTTAATGTTACAGCTGCATGAGCTAAGGCAAAAATTCAAGCATAACTTTTCTAAAATGGTGTTCAGATTATCTCAGATTTTCCCATGTGAGTCTTTTGTACAAAATTTACAATCGTATTAGAACTGCGTATTGTCAAGGATCTGGAGACAACCAGTATGTATCATAGTACAGTCGTTACAGAGATCAGGATGATACGGGTTCACTTCTTCCAGTCTCAGCTGACTAAAAGGAATCAAAGAGCCAAAACGGCTGAAGACAGATTACAACACTGCACGAGCCATCAGGGGGTTAAACACCACACACAATGATCCACTGCCACAAATCCCTGCATGTAAAAATAATGAACATCAGTCACATCAGAAAATGGTTTCCTTATACCCGACTTCATAATTGTTCACGCACAAAAAAGGCAGCAAAAGTCTTAACCCTGAAGTTGCAGGTTTTTAGTGTCCAGTCAGGAGCCCCCATCCCCTGTGTGCACTGAGTGTGTAACAGAGGTGGACACACACACACACACAGGAGAGGCTGCAGCCTGCAGAGCTCAGACACTGTAACACGAGTGTTTTCTGTGTTTTAGTGCCGATGAGCTCAGTCTGACCGGTCGTTGCGCGCTCTGCTGGGAGGCTACAGATGGCACGTGTGTGTGTGTGTGTGTGTGTGTGTGTGAGCAGAAAACACTGTGCGATGCCACCTGCTCACACACACGCACACACACACACACACACACATGCACACCAGCCCACCCCCGTTTCTCACCTCCCCCATGTTCACCAAAAACTGTACATCATCTGCTTCTCACTCACTCCTCACTACAAATAGTCAGTTAGTCAGTTTCCTACTCACACACACCCCAATATTCTCAGAAATACTCAATTATATTCATAACATACACACTCGTGTACAGGTTTGTACTTCTGTACTCGAGAGGAGCTGCTAACCGCGGTAAGGCCAGCCGAACGCTCATTCTCTGAGAAAGGGATACGAGATTCTCGAGGCGTTATGGGAGAGCAGCTGGCGCGGGGCGAGAGAACGGAGGAGTTAAATGTTGAAAGACCGTGGTCCACGCAAACCAGGGTGGGATTTACCTGGAAATTCTCGTTAAAACCTCCTGCGTGTGATACTTGCCTCCATGATTACAGGCACAAAACGACTCCGAAGCCGTTTGGCACGTCGTCATGCCAATTTAGACAAACTGGCTGGTCGCTTATTTACAAAACGCTTGCCAGTGAGCAATTAGGCTTACGCAACCGTGCTCTCTCAAAATTAGATTTATTTAATGCTAATTTATTTTCCCAATTACGCTGTGATTATGTAATGATGCTTGTTGCCTGGATTATGTTCACAAGCAACTTTTTTTGAGTGAGAAATGGGGTTAGCGTCCTGTTTCCTGCGAGTGGTTAAACATATTGCATGATGTGCTTTTATCGCATTAAAATCACATCAGATATACAATGTTCAACAAAGATCCGCATATTTTCCTCGACCTTAAACAAGAGCCGCGAGCGCCTATATATTACCATGATAAAGTGGATTCATGCTTTAGTTGCTACACGCAGATTATGTAGTTTAAGGTGAATACTATTAGGAAAAGATCTAATTCATTGTCACTTTTTGAATTTTCCAATTACACGTTCCCGCTCGTCCCAGTTATTTAGATATAAACATTATTAGCAAAACTCCACTGTGGCCTTCAATATCTCAGATGTAACTCTACACCTTTGCCTCATCTAGGCGTGCTGCTTCAGCCGAACCCCGTCCCCGCCTCACCACTCCCGCTGCACGCCGGCAGCGGGAGTGAGATGAAACACCCCTGCTCTGTCACCTTCCAACCTTTAAACTAGTCTACTAAACACTGCAAAGAGAGAGCAAAGTTCTAACACTGGACTAATTCAGACATACTGCACATGTTTGAACCAGACACAGATTCACAGGAAGAAGAGGAGGAGCCCACACATTGATACAGCAGCGTTAAGCCCCACCCCCATAAGTCATCAGGACTGGTTCCTCAGGGTTTCTACATGGAAGACCTTGGCTGTCAGAATTAAAACTGTGATTGTGGATTGCAGAATGAAAGCAAAAATCCTCAGACATGATGTTGACGCTTATTTAATTCATGATATGTGTTTTAGTACCAAAAAAAACAAACAAAAAACAACATGTTAACAATATCGAAAACATGATTTGCTTTTAAATAACATGTGAACATCAAATAATGCATTTTAAAAACGCATGAAATGACTCAAGATGCCATTTGATGAGGGACTAGGCTGTAACTTTGAAGACATTTTTGACAACTTCAGCATCTTGGAATGGGATTTTTTTCCCCCATGAATCCTGCTTTCTGTCACTTTCTTCTTCTATACAAAGAGACGGGATTGTGACTGCCCCACATCTCCCTCCAATCCTGAAGCTAAATTTAAGTCTTAAGTCTTGAACATACCATAAGTGTAGGCTCTCAACATGAAGATAGTGTTCCTCAAAAAGAGGACACTCATTACAGCTACGAGCACTCCTTAATGTCACACACTCGGAGTTTCAGTACTCATATACCACCCATCAACCCGCGCACGCCTCATTTTTGAACACGACCGTGATCAGGTTCAGATGTTACATCTTTCGGTGATCTTACAGTAGTCATTTAGAAAAATACTATTAATCACACAAACACACAATCAGCCCCCCGAAGATAAATCTTCCTTCACCTCGGCCGTGCGAATACAAAGTCACGCAGCACAATCCTGCCGGGAAATTAAAACGCAGACAATGAGGAGGTGGAGTTTGTTCTCATTTGGGAGGCCCTGATCTGACAGAGGAGGGAAGGAGAACACCGTATTCAAACGGAAGGTGCAAACTCGGTGGGGTTTAACGCGCTGAAACGAATGAAAGTCAAATTTTGGGGAGCAGAGAAGTTTCTCTCGAGGTCAAAGTGAGGTTTTGGGGAGAACAACGTGTGTTAGTTACTCAATCCGGAGACTGACCAGGTTCCTTCAGGCTAAACCAAGCACAGATGGACGTTTCTCAGTCTGAACTCATGAGAGGAAAAGGTCGCAATTCACACCTCTCTGAACCGAGTCAGCAGTAAACACTGTGCCACTTCTGCTGCACTCTGACGCCGCTGAAAAGTTCATCTGCATCCACAGACGGGCCGGGCCGGGCCGACGATGCGTTCGCCACTCTCCTTCCCCGAAACATGTGACATCCATTAACTGTTCGGACACCAGGCAGGGACCGCTTTGGTTTGACAAGCAGAGACTCTAACTGACGCCCAAACGGGGAGGAAGTGGCAAAAAGTTCGAGGTTGTGAAATAGTTTTCATTTCAAAGAATGACTGACCAAGCAGAAATGTGTTACGGAATTTTATTTGAGGAATGAAAAAGCCTTTGAGCACAGTGGCTAACTTAGTTTTTAGTGTTCTTTGTGGCCCCCAGCTAACACTTTAGCCTCGGAGTCAATCGACGTAAGCTAGCGTCGTCAACCACAGCCGCATCTGAAAGATTTCTGGGCGTCACATTAAATAGTAAACAGAGGCAATGTTCTCCTTCAGCTGACTGACCTGGTTGTCTATGAAGTGTCTCTCTGTAGAAAAGAGTCATTCTCTTCAGATATTGTCCAAACAGCAGGCGAAAGCTGGTTATGCGTCACGTATTCATCCAAAAATATTAGTATAGATATTAGTATTAATATCTATATTAGTGAGCATTACATGACTTTTTAATGCGAAAAAGTCACTTTATTATTAATGTTTATATTTTTAAATGTATACCATCATATCATGGCCACAATGACAAAAAACAAACGGGAGACTCAGCACCATAATGAGGCTGCAGCAGAACTTGGTGAAGTTTTACTTCAGTCCAGATTTCACAAACAGGGAATTTCTTCATCGTTTGACACATCAGCACCACATCATCATCACTATCAGGACTCTGAAAAGAATCTGCAAGAATCTGTGTTTACTTCGAAGAAAGAACGACACAGACTTGGAGGAAATCGCCTCTTTTTGGAGGCTGTCCAAGGACCTGCCTGTTTTGTTTATTTGCATGTAAAATCTCATATTACTATGACTTTTTTATAAGTTTATTCCTCGTAAATGTTGGACTTTATTCAAAAGATCTAAGAAAAATAAATGAATACATTTCTTCATTGTGGCCCTAAAACTCTGGCGTACTATAACAAGTTTCCACAGAGAATTATTTCCACTTTTGCTGAGTTTATCTCAGCTGTTATTATTGATAACTCAGGCTGTAAATCACCAGCTGCATCACAATACGATATGATAAACATTCTTTGGACAACAATCCAATATTTTCACATATCACAGTCTGCCCCATTATGATTCCATTTCCATTCGATTCACCGGCCTGCGATTAATATCAGACAATATTATGTACCTATTCAACACAATCAGTTTCAACAAAATAAAAATATGATATGAGTAGTTTATTGCTAAAATGTTTTAGACATCGAAATGACAAAACATCAACAAAAGGACTAAATTTTTCAGTCATCTGTGAGCTCATTGCTTTGTTTGGATCGAATGACAAAGGCCTGGAAGCAAACTGTAAAACAGGAAGGCGGTAGGAATTTAAAAATAAAGGAATATTTTAAACACAGCAAGACAGATTGATGATTTAACTTCATTAAACTGTTGGTCGTTGGATGTATTGAGCTAGATCGATGGCTCGTTACACCCCAATTAATAACTATAATTAAATTTATACATTAATGTTATGATGTGTTTCACTGAATTGAAGGTTCAAGGATTTAGTGGTGTCATTTAGGGGCACTTTGGTTAATCCTCCCTATGATATACTTCCATTGCCTCCATTGTCCTGCTTTTCTACGTATTTCTGCATTATCCTGTAGTTAATTATTTATGACCTACATGAAATCAATGTTTTATACACAAATAAAATGTCCATATTGCCCTGAATTTGTTGGTAATTATATTTAAAAAGGCCTGGTGAAGTCTGCAACACAAATAGACTCTGGATGTGTGCATGGAACCCGTGGAAGAGGACCTGTTCCCTCTGTACACAAGCCTTCTTTTAAGAAAACAAAAGCATTCTCACTTTCAGGTGATTATGCAAATGTAATCATGAATTTTATATTCAATTTCTGCCCCTAAATCCTACACAGCCGACCCCTAACAACTAAACATGAGGAGATGTACATGGGCATATTCTAACAAGTGAGACATAAAGGGTGTCGCTGCAAGAGAGCATAAATCATTATAAATATGAGGGCCCCAGTTCTCGTAAGAAAAACACATATAAAAAAAACACTAATACTCTAACGCAGGACTTTGCCTGTTCAAGGATACTAAAATAACTCATCCCGGTGTGGACTGAGCTAAAGTGTTGGATTATACTAAAACACATGACACACTGTTGATTTTCCTCACTGCGTTAGACAAACACACCCATTTCCTTCAAACCTGCTGAGTTTCCTTCAGTCAGCAGAGTGATTGAAAAAAAAGCACACTGTCGGACGAACGCCGAGTCGCTGCGGCGTTCACTGAACTCCTCCAAAGTCCAAACGACGAGGCTTCAGACAGGAGAAACGGCCACAAACTCGCCACGCTGCACAGTAAAAGCTGCAGGCTGTGTTTGGGTCTTCATCTATGCATGTATTTGTTTCATATTTGGTATGTATATCTGTGAGTGTGCCTCCCACACAGGTTTAATCTGTTTATCGGCCGCCCACCAGGTGGGCGCGTTCCGTCTACCCCCGTGTCCCACTGGGAGGTCACCCCGGAGCGTCTCCACACACTGATATACGACACATTCACTTCCCTGTCCGCGCTGCTGGGGAGCAGCAGTTCCGGCTCAGACTGGTGGGGGCGGGTTTCCCGTCACGCATGTTTAAAAAGACAAAACCTCCCCGGGTCAAAACGGTGTCCCCACCCACTGTTTGACCCCTGACCCCCATATACCAGCGCTGCCCTCGCCCGAGCGTGACATTGAGCTTTCACAGGGCTTTTCAGTTCGCACAGCGGCTGACCTCTGATGCAGATAATTGACAGAAAAGTCATTCGAAAGTCAGTCAACTATGCAATTATTGGAGATTTAATAGTGCGGTAATCAGAAACTCGTGGCCCAGCTTCATCTTTATGACTTTTGCAGAGAGAGGAAGTAGGTCAGGGCCGCCTATAGACATCCGGAACAGTAATGGAGGCAAATCTTTGGATAATTTAATCATTTAGAAGTTCACGTGCGGCAAGTTTTCACATTTTTGAGGCGACTGGACAGAATTTTCTGGACAGGAGGCTGTTTTTCCTGAAGACTGAGGCGTGAAAGCTGCAACCTAATGTAATTTTAAGCTTTTTAGTGTTGTGGCATCTGTACTAGCACATACACAGCAAAAAGTCCACATTCACACCACTTAAATCTTAAAGTCAGTGATAACCAGCTTCACAGAGAAACTAAGATGCTTTTTTACGCCAACTATCACGTGTTGTTACTGCAGGGTATTAGCTAATGATGCTAACAACAACAGCAGCTCCTTTTCCGACTCGTTACCAACTTGGAATGGGAACGTGGTCGACTCAGATGTGACGTCGTTCTTAGCGGCGAAGTAAACATCACAACATGAATGTAAACACTTTGGCATCGGTGACAGATGCAGATGCAATGCAATGCAGGCTGGTAGCGTGTAAAGATGCCGGCGTCCGTTTCAGACGACTTAAACAGATGTCAAAGTCTGTCGTAAGGTCCAAAGTGCCGAGACTGGTGGCGTAGAGGTTTGATTAACGGGTCCTACACGGTACTTTCACTCAGAACACAAGTTTGTGTCCCATTTGAGGCGAAGCGTCATCACACCAAGTTCTTTTTAACCAGAGTAACTTAGACCTGCAACGTTAAATGAGGGCTCTGCATGTGAAGCCAAATGAATGATTTAGTCAACCACAGACGCCAGAGGTCCTGTAGTGTCAGGATGTGCTGCAAGGGGCCTTTCACACTGCCGGTTTGTGCACTAATTACGATATCATACATAAAAATACACTCTACTTCTCTGAAAATACACCTGTGATGGATGACTTCATTGTTGCGAATTCATGACTCATTGTTTTTGCTTTTACCCGACCAAAGTACCGGTAACCTAAAAAGAAAGAAATTGTGAATTTTTCGGTGATGTGCTAATGGCGCACAGTGCTATGACCCATGTCTTCGAAAGAGATATACAAGATCTGCAGGATACGGATGACACCTGAGCCTGAAAGCTGCCTCGAAGATTTAAAAGTAGCCATGTCCAAGCATCCTCAAGTCAAATATCCTCTTTGGATAAATCCCCCGAACTCATTTGACCAGCCAATCTGGCAAACCGTCCGTTCACTGACATCACAAGTCGCAGCAGATTTAACCATGTTGAGCTGGAACACGAGAAGATAACAGCCAGCAGAAGCTGCGCTCGGGAATCGTTCAAAACAAGCTTTACTGTCGCTCCGAAATCCAATTGTTTGCTCTGATTGATGCCCCTCTGCAGTGCTTAACAGTGTGTATTTTGCTTTTGGAACATCTGGAACGCATCAGCGAGCGCGTCGCGTAAATCTTCAGATTGCAGCTGTGTGTGTGACGCTGCTAACTGCCCCGACCCCCCGTTAATCTGCCCGTTAACGATCTAATCTGACATGTGATTTCATTTGTGTGTGAAAGTGTAATAAGAGCGTGTATGTTTGTGTGTGACTCACTGATGAGCAGGGAATCCACAATGGTTCTGGTTATGTTTTCAACCATTTGTTACTTTTACTATTTGTGTACATTTCCTGTGCTTGTATATACAAGATGCTGCTGTGTTGTTTTCTGCAGCAGCTGATTCATACGGGATGGAGCGTTTTTGTCTATAATCGTTTAGAAAAGCAAATCCAGATGATTTACAGTTGCGTAAGCGGAACAATAGCAGGACTGAGGGTCTGCCCTTCCTGTCATTAAACAAATAGTAGCTGCTGAGAGACGAGAGGCAGGCGGAGAAGGTGGCTGTGGTTCAGGAGGTGGAGCGCTCGTCCACTGACCGGACGGTCAGTGCTCCAGCCCCTGCTTAGTGCAAGATATTGAGCGCCAAAGCTGTTGGGGGTGTGTACAGCAGCCTCTGTCACCAGTGTGTGAATACTGTTGAGTCAGGGATCCTTCAGGGCTGACAAGCTTTAAACCAATAACCATAACCAAAGCGACTCAAAGGGTACAAAGTTCGCAACGACGGTAGGAACCCCCCCTAAAAGGGCCCCGTGTGACACTACTCACTCCTGAAGACTCACACGCACGATTCTTGTGAAACCCTACAAATGCAAATACTGTCAATTTACAAATATTTTGACTTCAAGTTATTTAGAGTTTTTAACGATTAATACTAAACTGAACTAAAGTAATGAAATATGCTTATATTTTGCAATTTCTTTTCTTGTCGTCAGATGTTTTATAACAGAACAGTGATGACAGCTGATTGGAGAGGGTGAATGTTTGCATCCGACCACAAGGCTCTGGAATCACCACGATTAGGCAGCCTGTTAAGAACACAGTGTAGACTGACTGCAAAACAATACAGACACAGCCAACCACAGTCTATTATTTTAAAACAGAGTTAGCATATTATGTGATAATTATCCAGGAATAATAAAAAGTTGCATAAATGTCCTGTTAATTTTCAGCTTCTCCTCTCAGGATTTCATGAGACGAGTTTCGGGTCCAACATGCATCAGTGCATCAATATGTCACAGTGTGAGAACAAGATTAAGAGGCTTGATGATCATCAATGGGATGAACATGAATATGAAATTGTAAGAGTTGAATTTGGCTTATTAACTTGTAGGTTCCCGTCAACCCGTCTTGGGATATTCACACAGTTTATTGACATTATTACTATCATTATTGAGCAATGTCCGGCCACTCTCAATCCTTGTTGCATTTACATTAGCCAAATATTAATACAGACTAATTCAAAAGCTACAAGTTAAAATAGCTCATTTAAAATAGTTCAGCCTTCCCTGAGACGAGAGGTGGGTTCTGATAGCATTTTAACTTTAAATGCATCAATCTGGCACTTTGAGAACGAGCTCATGAGGCCAGATCATCCGTAGCGAGAACATGAGCTTTGTCCTGCTGCCTGGTTTTAGCTGTAAAGTGGTTTTGGCTGGTTTACATGTAAAGATAAACCTGCAGTCTGTCGGCCAGGACACACACAATCTGTTGTTATCAATCATGCATTAGTCCGAAGTTCAAACTGAACCCTCACAGAGAGACTGCAGGGCCATCACTCCCACGCGGTGTTTGGACTGTCTGGTCTCCTCAGAGGTTGCTGCCAGTTCCTCTCTTCCAAGAGGCGATTTCTAAACACTGCTGCCCGCTGCCGCTCAAACGAAATAGCCGTATTTCACTTTCAATTCTAGTCAGCACAAAATCACAAAAGAGCACGCTGGAAGTGACTTCGAGACACAGACCGACCACGAGATGGACCGCCCATCTCAGCGAGACAGACAGCAGCGGAGATGCACATTGCTGACGCGAACGCAATCAAAAATTAAAGACTATAAAAGTGTGTTTCGTTGTAAACAAACAACGCAAAGCATCTTGCCTCAGATATACAGCCTCGTTGCTGGCTGAACTCAAACCGCATTTTATACATGAGTTTATTTTCATGTTTTCCACTGGCAAACTTACAAACAGAACCACTGCATTCCATCCACTTTCTCATCGACGCTCTGTGGAGGTTCCAAACGCGCCGAGCCGACGCTAAAAGTTGGAGTTAAAACTCTGCGGCGCGCCGAGTGTTCAGAGGGGGTCGGAGCAGTTGGAGTCGTCTTGTCAGCCGCGCTCTGATCTAGAATTTCCCACACTCTCCTGCCTGTTTTGTCTGCAGCTTTTTTGTCCGGCTGCCAACATCCTATTTTGTGGAACAAAGCCTGTCTCATTGTTGTAATAAACAACCACATACGAAGGAGTGAAAACATGGAACAATTTCCTCCGTGTCCCTAGTGGTCGTGCGGTTGAGCAAGAAGAGAGTAAAGCAGGAAAGGTTCTAAGTCAGACAGTAGATGCACAGTACAGGTTAAAGTGGTGTCAGTTACAAAGTGCTGAAGCTTCTCAAAACCACGGAAAATCTCATGTCTGTTGCTTCCCAACTGCATGTCTGTAGGAACGGTAAGACATGGCTGTATAATGGAGCAACTATCAGCCAAATGGTCATTTCTTGTCATGAGTTGCTCAAGACCAAAAATGGCTGATAATGTGTGATTTCAGTCCCAGTCAAAACCTACATTTGTCAAGCTTTTGACAATATTTTCTGTTTAAACAAATGCACATTTGTCAGAGCAAGAGAGAAAATAGCACATCTTATTACATAATCTAATTACATATTACATATTCTTATTAGATGAATTGATTTCCCACTGACATTAATAAAGTCATCTCTCTATCTCTATCTATCTGTAAGCGAGGACTATAAAAAAAATATTAATTTTGTTTTGACCCGCTTCTTATTGCGCTTATTTACATCAAAGCAACAACTACAAGGAACACAGAACAACCGACAAATTCATTTTTGGAGGCTCATCCCTCAAATTTCCTCGGGAGTGAGCCACAGGCTAACCAATTTGCGACAGCAGCACAATTTAGCCTTCCTGTTTTGTGTGGCTGCTGTGGAACTGGAAAATAAAACCATCTGGAGGGGATGCTTTTATTTTCTTAGAAAAAAAACGGGGGGGGGCGAAGTCAGATAAAATGCTTAGCACAGAAACAGCTACAAGGCCACATTAAAAGGCAGAGATTCAACAGAAATATCTGTGGTGCGGCGCAGGTCGCAGCACAAAAACAAAACAAGCTTGTGGTGCTGCTGTGCACGTCCACAAAAAGAGGTTATTGAGAATGTGCTGCGAGCTGAAGGCCATCTCATTGTGTTTCCACCCGTTCAGCAATCCATCCACTCATTCTAGGGTCCTTCCAGCCATCCGATGATTCATACATCCTCTGCAGTACGTCCAGTTCTACCAGTGTTCACCTCTCTGACAGACAATTTATCATCCGTCCATCCGTCCATCCACAGCAGATCCAAACCTCCGCACAAAAGCTCACAGACACAGGAAAACGCACTCAAAATGTATGTTTCCCTTCATGTGAAGACTCCAGGCTGTATGACTTCTGTTAGTGTAATCATGAAGCGGTTTGCCTCAGGGCAAAGGAAACGACTTGCTGCTCCGTCACCGTATACAGGAAGTGAAAGCATCTCCCACTATGTCCTCGTTCTGTCTGTCCCAACCCGAGCTGTTATTCTGCAGCGACGGGTTGAAATTAACCTCTTTACTGCACTTTTGTCTCAATTCACCCGGCGTGTGTTTGGGTTTGGAGAACCGAACCGAATGGATTTTAAACTGTCACTTTCAGTTTCAGATCAGACTACCAAAGTAATACCAACAAACACAACAGCCCTGCAGTTAAACCTCCCTTGGTATTATCACAAATCCCCGATGGGGTGGAATGGTTTTCTGCCCGAGGGATCTTCTGCCTATGACAAATATTCAAACTCACCTTTGCTTGACTATTTTGGGCACAAGAGTTTTTTCCAGATGCGTGAGGCACCTTTGGCGTCGTCGGCTGGTGCAATAAGAACGTCCCTGACTGACCACAACCCCTTTTTATGTCCGTGACCAACAACTAGCTTCTTTGGCTGACGCACAAAGATTGAAGCGCTGGGTGTCTTATCCTGATACACAAGGCCTGACTGGTGACGCTTGATTTCAGGACCACGATCTTTGGTCCGCTGGGTGAAAATCAGGTGTGTGACCGTCCCAGACCAGGTAGTGCAGAGTGTTACGAGGTTTGCAAAACCTTTAAACAGCCAATCGGCATCGGTTGCAGGCCTGCGATGCTCCCAGCAGGAAGTGCGAGTGTGTCAGGAGAAGGGAGGAAACAAATATTGTCCCCTCGAGTCGCTTCGACTTGTAACACACGCAAAAATGGGTGTAAACAAAAATAAATAAATTAAAATAAATCAAATGTAGATATTATAAGAAGAAGTTTGCAGAGAGAGCAGACAAAAAACACAGCTTATAAATCTGCATTATCTTTTGATTTTACTGCACTGTTACTGTTATGTCTTATTCTGTTCTAGCTTATTTTTATTTTCAATTTAACTCTAACTACAATTCAAATGTCTGTTTTTTATTTTATTGCCATGTTTTGCTTTTACACGAGGTTCTTTTGCCTGGTCTGTAATCATGTAAAACACTTAATAATAACTAACTATAAATCAGCATGACAGCTGCGGTCTGTCCATCGCTACGGTGACCGCCACTTCCTTTTCCTGTAGAGCGGCACGGGCGTGCCATTATTTTCTGACCTCTCTGTTCCAACCTTCCCCTTCGCGAGTAGCCTCCACGGCTGTGAGTGTAACCTGTTTTGGAGTGACTTTGGAGTTGGCAGTTTGGGCCGTCCACCAACCCAGAACCTCAGCGTTTAACGTCCACTAAAAACCCTGTGGCTGTGTGCGCCAAACGGTGCACGTGGTGAAAGTTTGCCCGACCGCGTGTGAGCGCCGCGTACGTGCGAGGTGCGTACCGTGCCAGGACGGCTTCACGTGGGCGGAATCAGTTCAGCCAACTCCTATAAAGATCCCATTATCTGCACCGCCGACGCACGTTCCTTACCGGTGCCTCTGCTCGAGTTCACCGCTGAGTCGTTCTGGTGCCCCTCCAGATTGGCTGAGGGATCTTGCTGTTACTGCTTGTCATCTACGCCAGCGTCTGTTCAATGGGTCTCACTTGAGAGATAAAGGTTCTCGTTGGCATAGTCACTGACCGTCTTTACAGAGGCTTGTGGAGGCCCTGTGAAGCACTAGTGAATCACATCTGAGTTCCTCTTCCAGCTCGCTCGGATAGTTCTTCTCACACAGCTTTTATTTCTCAGACGGCACTGGGCTACACTCTGCGGAGTCATTATTTCCAAACTGGTAGACCGCCTAATTTTAGTGGAAAACTCCCCCAGAAGTTTCAGTTTCCTTCTCGGTGAATCACACAGCAGACAACACATCCGAGTTGACAAATATGTCCCTAAAGCCGCTGCAATTAGGGATCATAATTACAAATGGCGGGTCACGATAGTGCCCGCGGAGGGCACGTCGTAAATGTAGCCTGCGCTTGTGGAGGCTTCTTTGTTTGGTGGGTAATTTAATTAAGGAACTGGGAGAAATGGGCTTACGTGGGAGGTGGGGGACAACTGAGTGAATGTGAAGTTATTAAAACCCTCCTGCTATCTGAGAGCCACTGGCTTGATTTTCCTGCAGGCCTGGGAAAATCCATCAGGGAGGGATGCTGAGGCTGAACAAGCTCATTTAGCACGAGGGCCACCGATGAGAGCAAAGCTGAATTCACACTGTGTGTCTTCACTGGCCATCGATCAGTCCTTCACTTTACTCAGGCAAAAGAGGAGGATTATACCAACAAGTTACTGGATTCAGCTCCTCAAATATGCAGAAATGCTGATTTTCTTCTGATTGTAAATTGAGATCAATTTGAATAATTAATCCAAATTTAAATGAAAACATTTGTTTGATGTAACTGCAGTTTGATGATTAATGCAACGCGTTTCTCTCAGTCTGGTCTCATCAAGTATGAGAACGTTTTCAATCACTTCGTGTGTGAGGAAAATGCCTTTTTTTTTTTTTACATTTACCATCGTCCACATCAAATGCCTGACTTTGTCCCAGCAGCTGAGAGGGTTGAAGCTTAAAGTTAACACTGAACTCTTTTAACTTGTGCTGAACTTACTTTAACTTAAAATTAACACTGAACTCTTTTAACTTGTGCTGAACTTATTTTAACTTAAAATTAACACTGAACTCTTTTGACTTGTGCTGAACTTACTTTAACTTAAAATTAACACTGAACTCTTTTAACTTGTGCTGAACTTACTTTAACTTAAAATTAACACTGAACTCTTTTAACTTGTGCTGAACTTATTTTAACTTAAAATTAACACTGAACTCTTTTAACTTGTGCTGAACTTATTTTAATCCAGCCGGGAATTTTTCAACCCAAACCTGAACAACACTTTGCTCTAATTAAATGCTTAAATTTAAACGAGTGGCAGAAGTCACCTGACTTTCTTTCCTGCATGTAAAAGAACTTGGTGGTAAATGAAAAGAGGCATATTATTCATGCACCATCCCGTGAAATCACGTTTTCTGTCAATAACACACTCAGATTTGTCTTGTGAGCTCCACTTTGCGAACCTCACACTACGCATGAATTGGTAAACATCCAATTATTTTCAATACTTCCTGTGCTGAGTGCTTTACTCCATTGTTTGATCAATCATTTAGAAGATATCAGGCTCTTTGAGATTTTTTAATTCTCCAACTTACATCAAAGATGCATCGAAGTGATAATTAAAGTTGAACCAACATTAAAATCTCAAAGATTTTGAGAAGCTGGAACGGGAGAGACAGAGCACTTTGATAATTAACTAATTAGCGAATGGTCCGTTGATTGACCCACTGAATTATTGACGAGTTGTTTCTACGACTCCTCTTTGCAGGGACCTTGGCGGTCAAGGGTCAAATCTGACATCTGGTATCCGGCAGGGACTGAGTAATTCAGGTTAACGCTCCGCCTTTAAGTTTCCAAATCCGTCACATCTTGTTGTTGTTTCCCGTCAGGGCGTCACTGACTCCAGCAGATGCTGGGTTCGGTGGCATCCAGCACTGGGATCAGACACTTAAACATGAATCTCAGGAAAACAATTTTTAAGTGAGACTGCGTCCTCGCCAAAGGCTTAAAGCCCAGCTAAATGGGCATATTTCAGACGTTTGAGTCGTTCCCAAAAACAACAATCGCTCCTGCCAAGCTACACCCCGCCACCGTCCAACATAAACTCGCACAACAAATAAGGAAAGCAGTCGAGCGAGGCGGAGGCCAGATGACTTGAGGAGGCCGCAGGGTGGCCGGGGGTTCTGCTGAACGAGGCCCGCCGCAGTGAACACATGCCCAACTTAAGGTGGAAATTTGTGCTGTCTGGACTGTAGGCTGACCGAGACGTGTGTGGGGGGCCAAGTCAACAGTCCTATCACATCACATGAGAGCCTCGACACGGACAAAGAGCCTTTTCAGGGGCAGAAAATGATCAATTTGGAAATCTTAGGGCCTAAACTTTTCCTGATTTTCACATTAGCTATAGAATAACTTCAGGTGCAGGAAGCCTATCTGCTCTCTCATTAGATAAAAACATATTGCTAACAGGTTTTTGCACATTAAACCTCAATGAAATAGTAATATTTCACATTATAACTGCCTCATTCCAGCACATTAACTTACGGAGAAGAAATCAAGGCAGGCAATAATATATTCTCTGTTGGTGGTGCAGTGCAACACCAACGCTGTCTCAGATTTTATGACCGAGATTTACTTTGTTTCATTAAGTACTTAAACAGCATTATTACACACTTCTAGGGCTCCCTGGGCTGGCTCACAAACTAACGACCCCAGGACGAGCTTCTCCACGCAGACTGAGGCTTTCCTGGATGTGCGGAAGGTGTGCGATCCACTGAAGGAAGCGCAATATCCACTATCTGTCCACAGCGCTGACGGATCATTAGTCCCTTGGTGGTGAAACGTGATCCAATAGTATTAGAGGACGCCATCGGTGAGACAGCGCCAGGCGAGCCGCTCGTGATTTACACAGCAGCCTTTAAAAAAGACAGAGGAGCCGACATAAAAACAGGCTTATTTATGGAGGAGAGCAACACATGGGCTGTTGTGTGGATGCACACAATCGAGAGTGTGTCTCTGGGTCAGACGGAGGGGGGCACATGGGTTGCCTTAATGTGTGTGTGTGTGTGTGTGTGTGTGTGTGTGTGTGTGTGTGTGTAAGGATTGTTTACAGGTTTTGAAGGCGTGAAGCTCAGGAAGGCACCATTAAACTACACAGGGGCGACCTGGGATGCATGTTTGAGTATCTGTGTGGAAAAAGACCATTTGAAAGTGTTTTTAACCAAAACTTCTCCTTGACACTAAGCTGCAAAACATGAGAAAAAAATGACAAAAATCCCCAAGATGATGTGATCAAATCGCTTGCACAACACAATTTGACCCTAAAACCTGCTTTAAAAGTCAACAATATCAGCTGTGCTGTTGCCAATTGATTTTCTGACATGTCACTTGTCACACAAAAAAATCAAGCTGAGAGGAAGAAAACATCACTGCCAACAAAACCATCAGCTTAGCTTTTTGACTACTTCTACGTCCCAAAACTTACAAAAACTTGACAGCAGCACTTGCAGCTACTTATCAAAATCTGATCAGGTTCGTTTCCTCCAAACACAAACCGATAAGCTCAGCCTCCACATGAAAAGCAAACACCGTTTCTGGACGCCCCCCGTGAGCAAACTGAGCTCCATTAATAAGACGCTGGTGCGCTCAGGGTTTACATTCATCTTAATTCTTTCCAAAAGAAAAAGGAGAAAAGAACGGAGACACGAGAGATTCATAAATCCCATCAAATCCCATTTTCTCTGAAACAATTGACAGCAGCATCATCCTTCCAGCTTCTGGCCCCGGGAGCAGATGCGGAGCTCCTTGACCAATAGGGGGCAGAGTTTCACCCTGTATCCGGGCAGGATGGAGGGTGGGAGAGAGGGAGCGATAGAGAGAGAGAGAGAGAGGGAGAGAGAGGAGGGGGAGAGGAGGGGGAGAGGGTGAAAGGGGAGTGAACTCTTACTTGCAGTCTCTGTCCTCCAGATCGAAGTGCGGGTTGAAGTTGATGAGGATCTTCTGGCCGCGCTCGGGCGCCGTTATCACCCACACGCACTGCTGGGAGGGCGGGTAGGCGCTGGGGTAGCCCGGGGAGGTCAGGTAGTCCGCGCTGTGGATCTCTATGTTCCCCCCGCATTTATCTGCGCCGCAAGACAAGGCAGAGACTCGGTCAGGGGGTGGACTGAGGCGGACTTCCCGGCCGCTGAACTGCGCTTTTACGCAGCGCATTTCGGCGTGAAAGCGCAGCAGGTGACCGGACCGCTGAGAGCAAAGCAACCACCAGTAGATTGACGAAATATGTTGACAGAAAATGCACATTCACACGCCTCAACAGTAAATTCACAACATTGGAAATGACGCAAAGGTGATAAATCTCCGAGTTGGGGAAGGTGAGGAGGGATTTTAATTATTACACCCATGAAGCTGAGCCGCCTGGTGTCTTTTCCTCCAAACGGGCGGGAGGATTAAATCTATTTTTCCCAATGACTGATTTATCAAATTGCCTGTAGCCAGTCGAGCCCCTATGACAACACGCACAAAAACTCCAACATTGATCTGCGAGCGGCTCAGTTGCCATAAAATGTGTCATATTTACACAATGATGGCGAAATCTCGGACTTTTGCGCGTCAAAAGAACGTGCATCCTTTGTTTGCCTACTGCTTAACATTTCTTTTTTCACAATAATCTGGCGCCGGTCAGTCATTTATTCCTAAATCCTCTCACGTATCAGCCCGATGAGGTGCAGCTCGACCCCCCTGCAGGCGCGCACGGACAGGTGAGAGGCGACAATGGTGCACAATGATGCCCACGGAGTGAGCGTTGAGCCGGGCTGCCTGTTGGAACCAGTCGGTAACCGACCAACCTACCGGTCTGAGTCAACGAGGCGACCGACACCAGCAGCGTGAGAAGGAACAAAAGCGATCCGCTGCGCATCCTTGGATGGTACGACGCAGACATGGTGAGAGTGGAAAGAGAAACGCGGAGCGGGCGCAGGCGTCCAGGCGCGGTTCCGTCCGAGAGGGAGAGAAAAATCAAGCCGAAATAGTCTCAAAGTGAGAGATGTGGCTGCAGCGGGGAGCCCAGCATCCCGCGGGGCTTCAGCGCCAGATCCCGACTGTCTCCCAGCAGAACAACTTGCAACCTCCAGGAAAAAATGAAATAATCCAAATGTGGAGAAGAAGGCGAGGAATGAAAAAGGGGGAAATCCTCGCGCGCGGCTGTGGCAGCTGTGCGCCTCGATCCTCCAGCGAGCCTCGGCTGTGACGGACGGAGAAGCAGAGGAATCAGCGGTTCACCGCGGGGAACATCGGAGCTGCGGATCGTCTCTCCGCCTCTCTGGTCCGACTGAGAGAGAATGTGAGCAAAACGCCGCCAGCAGCGGCATTTCCACTCCCACAGTTCCTGCCGACGGACGCCACCGCGCGCAACCAGCAGCGTCCGACCTCTCCGAGGGGCTGCAGAGGACTGACAGCGGTGCGCACGCACGCACGCACGCACGCACGCACGCACGCTCCGGCTGGCGTGCGCGCGCGAGCCCACATCTGATGCGCGCGGCGCGGACAACGTCTGGAAGCGCGTTTACATTTAAAAGATCTTTAAGTTTCCTCCAAGCAGGCGAATAAACGAAGCGCAAGTCGAACAGATGACATTTAACACCGCCGGTTTCCATATCCGGACTCGCTGAAAGTGATTCATTCCACAACACAAATGATGTTTTATGAAACCGGCTCTAATTTAATATGCGCGGACGTTTTAAACACGATTCATTCAAATCGGATAAAATTAGAAGTAGATGACGAGGTATAACAAAGAATGATTTCTTCCCTTTCCCAGTTACCAAACGCAGTCTTCAGTCCATCTGCTGGGCGTATTTTACACAAAAATAAGAAAAAAAAAAAAAATCATAAAAAATAACAATGTCAGCCGTAATAGTTCCTAAAGATTCCCTACATTTCCCAGAATGCATCTCTGCATCACGCCAGAGAGCACGCCGGAACTTGTTGCACATTAACGTGTTGCATTTTATGTGGTTAAAGAGCACAAACACGAGGTGTTTGGTCACATGGAAGCTGTAGTGCAGGTGGAGAGGAGAGAACCACTGGAACATCTGGGTTTTTCTCCACCTGAGCGTTGACTCTGGTGCAAATGAGCTGTTCTGATAATAGATATCTCTTTCTTTTTATGTACTATTCTGTTAGATTCCTGGAAAATTCCCTGTTTAAGCCTGAATCTACTGTGATAAACACTGAGCGTTAAAGGCGATAGTTGAGTCAAGGTCGTCACAACCAGACGACCCGGGGCGGTGGATGGCTCGAAAAATAATCTTACGACGTGCTCCTTTGAGTGAGGTGAGGCTGGCAGAGGAAGGTTGGGATGAAACTTTTTGTGGCTCAGCACCTTGCAGACGATCCGGCTGAGGACGGTGAAAGACACGGAGTACTCGAAGGTAGCACGCAGACACGTAGGCTAAGCTAAACGCTTAAATTTAAGGTTTTCTACTCTAACTAGATGCAATCGTGCTAAATAAATGTAGTATTTTGTCTTTAGGAACTTTGCTCGGGTGGGAAAAAAAAAGCTTAGATGCAACATTTAGGACATATTCGTGTGGGAAGATTCTAAAGTCTTATCCTAAACTTTGATTTAAAAACAATAATGTGTGCACTTCAGGGGCTTTGAGATGCTCTGTTGAACGTTTTTCTCTGTGGTGAAGAGCAGAAGATGCCACACGTCTCAGGTGTACCTGCTCGTTCACTACACGTTTGCTGGCTGAGTAAAGATGAAAATGAGCTGCTAATGGCCACGTCGTCATGATGCAAATGTGAAGGAATCTGCTGTTGTTCTGCTCTCAGGACAAACGGCACGTCCGCTCGGCGTTGGCATCCTGGCGCTGCTTAATGTCTTCAGCAGTTGTTCAGATTAAGGCTGCCGTCTCTGGAGGGGAAGTAAACAAGAAAACAACAAAAGATGGGTTTTTTTCAAACTAAGCTGAATGCAGGTTGGAAATTCCCATCAGAATATACAGTATTGTTGTTGTGGGAAACCATCCGCACTTGGTGGCTTGAAGCCCCTGATGAAGATATGTGGACAAGTTTAAAACCGACCTCTGATTTACTCACGAGAAGCCGATCTCTTGGGGATAAATAATTATCTTAGCACAGGAACGACAGTGTGCAAACGAAACAAAAAAAACACTGATTTGTGTATTGAGGGTGCAAGTCATGTTCTTATGAAATCATGAAATAATTGCACAAGCAAACCAATAGTCTAATTATAACGATACACAGGGTAAATTCAATGGGGGAGTTAATTCTCAGGTTTTAGAATACAGACGGGCCTGAGTCACCAACCATCAGCGTCCGATGACCCAGCAGTGAATCTACAATAAAAATGCACCGATGTGAAAATCCTGGGCTGATACGCGATAAAAAAAAATGTTCTTTTTGTTGATATTTTCCCCTCTCTGACCGAGCAAACACAGAAAAATAGCCGTCTGATTCTGACGCTGAGGCACATTTAGCTCACTCTTAAGATTTATGCCCTAAACTTTTGGATTTCTGGGTTGCAATTTTTGTTCTTTCTATTCAAAAATTTCCCCTTTTGGTCATTAGAAACAAAAAACACAAAAAGACTACAGACTGCACAGCATCATATCTCTGTGTTTTCTTATACGGAAGGATCAGAACATTAAAGTGCTCTGAAGAACAGTGAACCTCGCCGTAGCGAACAGCTCTGTTCAGGGCTGGGAGGTGTTTCGTGCACCCTGTCGCTGGTGTTGTAGTGTTAAGAGATCAATAAGCACAAACGATGCAGACTGACACAACTACATGTCCTGTTCTAATGCAACACAAACTCAAAGGGCAAAGTGATAACGGTAAAATACAAATTTAGACACACTTTCACTGACCAACATAACTAATTTATTTTTTAAACTTTAAAAATGTATTTAAAAGTCATCAGTTCTGACAATTTCAGGCACTTTTACTCAATGGGAAGGAAGCAGCATATTTAACAGCCTTTTTGCCTATTAACACAGTCATTCAGTTTGAATTTCACTGCGTTCATTTTCAGGTTTTTTTTTATGAGTTCTTCATGAGATCAGCCTGAGAAAAGAAGTGAACACCAGTTCAACATGAACCAACCGACAGTCCAACAATCCAGACCTCTTTTCTTACCTACTGCAGGTTTCTGAGCGACTATTGAGGCTACGTGTGTGACGATATACGATGCGGTTCTCTGCAGTCGGGACAATCGTGCGCGAACATAATTGCCCATAAAAAGTCGGTCACGCTTGAAAGAGTGACACACGTGGCGGGTGAGAGTCTGAAGATGCTCAGAGAGGACGGTGGAGCGAGTGATCGGGTTCTCTGCTGCTGCGGTCACAGCAGATCTGAGCTCCTCATGTTTGGTGCAAATATCTGACATTATTCCATTTTCATGCAAAGTGCCTCCGAGTATCCAGAGCCATTAATCTGGATTTAATAAAAGGCCAATAACGGCGCCATAAATCACCCTAATGTGGGTCCTCGATCATTAATTGTGAGGAGCGTGTTTGCACTGAGGCGAACTTCAGTGTGTGAGGGAGTGCGAGAGGACGGACTGAGATGGAGTGAGTGAGGTGTCGAGTGGCCTCTTAGAGCTTCAGCCATATGTTACCGCCACAATGGGAAAGAAGGTCTATCAAAGTTCATTCCGCATATATCAGCATTTCCAAACGGGCCAACTGTGCTCTTGAACCAGTCGTTTCCTTCCACGTATCTGTTGCCACTCGGTTTGATTGATTTCGGACGTGAACCTCGAGCAGGGAGGAGATATCTCGCATGTCAAGTGCTCCAGATGTAGAAGTGCTTTTTTTCATGTTTCAATATTTTGTGATGGTCAGCTGGAGCACGTCCAAGGCTTCGCTGAATCAACCGCACAAAGGTGAGAAACAGTTAGAAAACATCTTGAAGGTCAACTACGATGACACAGAGGAATGTCAAGGAGAAATACCAAAGCAACTAGCTAAAACAGTCACGTCCACCCCAGCCTCGTTCAGTCCGGTTGAACCGGACGCTGGACCGTTTTACCCCCCCTGGTGCGGTTTGGTTCCCAACCTCTGGTGGGAACCAAACAACCGGACTCTGGTCTGGTCTCAGACCCCTTGCAAGTGAAGTCTGGAGCGGATCATCACTGGTGTGAACCCTGTCTGCACCGAATCACTGCAGGCTAATATCTACACCTCATTTCCTGTTCTGGTAGCTGAAGGTGAGGTTAGCAAGTTGTGGCTAACATAATGAGCGGCAACTGCTGGAAAAACACACACAAGAACACAGAGGTGTTCAACATCTTCAGAGAAAGAATGAAGCAGGATGGATTTAACCGAAGAGTTGAGCTGCGTCGTGTTAAAGTTAAGAAGCTGCATCAACAATACATAAAAATATGTGACGCACTGCTGAAACGTGGCAGCTCTTCTGATATTATGGACACATTAATTTAGTATGACGAGCAGCAACGATACTTTAAACACAAGATGGGAAAAAATAAAAAGTAAAATGGCCAACAGTTTTGACTTGTACATTATATTTAAGGGTAACTAGCTTTTACATTTCCATTTAAGGTGTTTAGATATTTATAGATAGAAGTCAGAAATCTTGGGGAATTTCTAATATAACTCATCATCTGCTTGTGCAGTATGAATGTGTGAGTTCTTGATCAATACACTATAACATATAGATGATAAAAATGTGTCCCTTTTGTTGAAGCCCAAATGTTTTGATTTTTTGGATTACAACAGAAAAACATGTTTTAAATTTTAAATAAGAGAGCATTTTGAGTTACTGAAGCTCACACCCAAACACTCACATTTGAATGTGCATGAACAGTACATGTTTGAACAGAGTTCGCATTATAATACAGTCATGCCTCAGTAATTACAGGTGAGGGTGACACCGGTCCATTAGTCTGCTGCGGCGGGTCGGACACTAACAGCAGCACCATGTCGGCTAATAAAAGCGCACGCAAAGCCACCAAGCAGTGTTAGTGACTGTCACAGAGCGCTACCTAAAGGAGCGCTGGTCAGTTTGCAGATTCGCTGTGATCCGATCGCAAGAAACATAAATCAACCCACCGTTAAGTGAAATTGAAAGTATGAAGAGCAATCATGCAAGGCGCCATCATCTGCCATATGCATCGTCCTCCTCTTGCACATGTTCATTTATCTCAAACACATGCCTGCATGAGGGCATGCATAGAACGACAGGTATTCAGAGACATACGAATGTGTACGCGCACACGAGATCACAGAAAGGATCACGTCACAGCATCATACTGATGTCTGTAGTGTAAATGTATATCACGGTTGCACACATATGGCTCAGCTTTACTGCACTTGCTCCGCTTTTAAAGAGCTCCCCTCCATAAAATAATCCACAATGGAAACATGCTCACGGGCCTAAACCACATTTATCAAGTCCCCCTTATCCCCCACCCCACACACACACACACACACACACACACACGTATGTGGACACAAGCACGGATACACACAGACAAATACACACGTCCTGAAAAGATATTTCAGTGTAACACAGGGTCATGGCTCCGCCGATAAGATGTAACCTTCTCTGGTTCACACTCTGGGACTCTGACCGAGCTTTAGGTTCCCCTTCTCTCTTTCTGTCTCTCTCTCTCACACACACACACACACACACACACACACACACACACACACACACCCCGGCTGACTTCGCCAGTTACACCTCCCCGAGGAGCTGATGATGGGGCTCAGGAATGGGGAGTGAACAGGATGAGGCTGTCCATAAACGTACTGTTGGAGGACTCTGATTGTGATAATTGCTGAAGGAGGTGACTCGAAATAGGACGACACAACCACCGTCCTACCGCGGCGTTACTGGGCTTGGCCAGTAGCTTTTTAGCTGGCTGAAAATAACGAGCGTGATCGTGAGATGTAAACAGTGCAACAGGATGTCGCATGATGGGAAGTTGGAACTAATGTTTTTTTTTTCCTGCTGCCAACGCTCAAAATGCACGTGTGTGCTAACATGGAGGAGATATCTACAGTGTTTTTGACTCGGTAACCGTAGATAGATTTAGATACTTTCTAAAATGAATGTTTACAGACACGATCAGCTGAAGCGTCACTGTTTCCTGCTGCTCTCTGATGTTGACGAAAGACCAAAGAATCCATGAAGTACATTTATTTACAGTTGGTTGTATTACAATGCATCATGGCATCATGTATACGAAGTTTTAACCTGATATGACAGTGAGACAAACTGTGACACCAAACTGTCCTCAGTTTAAATTCGATCTTAGTTTCTCATCAAAGATCAAATCAGAGATGTTTGAGGTTTTTCTGAAGATGTGAACAGCCATAATATGACATGCTCAGCCACATCTGAGGCCCAGGCAGCTGAAAGTCGTACCTTCTCTCTGCCTGTCACGAGGATTTGAGCCTTATTACCCAGCAGGCCAACAATTTCCTATTGAGCCTTTTTGTGTATGACTAATCTCCTGACATTATTTTTACTCTGGCCTGTAGGACCTGTGTGCCAAACCCTGCCTGGATTTAAGTTCTAAGTGATTTCTGGACTTTTAACTGGACTTTTGAGTCTGCTTTTGGGTTCCACTCCACCCGGTTCCTGTTAGGCAACGCTGGCCGACATGTTAAACCTTCCCTGTATGCTTATCCTGACACAAAGGCTCCCACAAGGTTTCTTTGAAGCACAATGCTGACTTGGTTAAGTTCCAGTCTGACGTCCTGGGTGACATCTTGGTCGACCTCCAACGCTCTCGGCACTTTCTTGCTTTGGAAAGAACGCCATACTTGTGACCTCCAGTAATTACTGACATGGTTTTTGACCTGTTGACTTGGGCGAAAATCATAATGAGACAAACTGTGAAAACCCAACTGTCCTCAGTGTTAAAAAAAACCAAAAACTGTTTTAAATTTGGTATTAGTTTCCCATCAAGGAACAAACCAGATGCCCAGGCAGCTGAAAGTCATACCTTTTTCTGCCTGTCACGAGGATTTAAGCCTTATTACTCAGCAGACCCGCAGCACTACGAGGACAAAGTTTCCATCAGTGAGCCAGCATTTAACAGAATGCATGTAGCAACATTTTCAGGAAACTGGGCCCACTGCAAAACTTAAAGGAAATACAAACATTTATCAGAAGCACTCAAAATATAATCTTCAGCCTCATGTTTTCATGCCCACATCCAATGAACCATATTTACAGCATGTTTGCTAATAGAAAGGGCTACAGTAAACCCTTACAAACGTTTGGTAACATTTTACAATAAGGGTACATTAATTAACATTAGTTCATGCAGTGATAAGCATTTACTAACAGTTAATTCATGAGTCATTAATTATTGTAATTATTCAACAGTTTCTAACCAAACTGTTAACGTTGGTTAACACAGTAATGGCCGTTAACTAACAGTTAAGTAAAATAATAAAAAGGATTTCTACTTTTCCGCTGCTCTTTGTGGCAGTTATTGTATTGTGAAGCTGCTAACTTGTATCTCTTGACTGACACTTCATAATATGGTTTGAAACTATTGGATAATGTTTGAGTTAGTACTTAGCATGTTTATTAACTGTTGCTAAACTAAACTAATTATTACAAAAATGTTTGACTTCTCACCTGTTTAACATTAGATTAACATTTACGTAACATTCAGAGCTGTGTGAAAAATTTGCGGGTGTTGTTGGTCACAAAGTCACAAAATATGGAGGAACAAGCTTTTACTGCAGCGTTTCCCTGCAGGGAAACAGTTATAATTAACAGCGAGTTCTCCTAATGTACTTTTTAATATATATGGTTAATATATGGTTTCATTCCAGTAAATACTTCCACCTTTATCCATATAGTTGTTTTTAAATGAGACATTCTTTGAATCACATAAATATATTTTGAAACAGCTGTTACAAATTATTGGAACTTTTTCTTTATATGACATTCAGTATATGTCATTTTGTACCCTTTTTTTCAACACTAGGATGTTAAAATTGTCCCTTGAGGAGCACTTGGCTGCAGTGTTGATCCTTTTACATGTATCCAGATCAGGTTTGCCTCATCTGTTCTGCTCAGCCCATTTCTGCCCAGAGCGATGTTAGCCGTCATTATGTTTGATATGTTTGAAAGCCGTTTGAAATTCCCCCCGTTCACTCTCTCTCCCGGCAGACTCGGCGTGGATTTAAGCCCCTGCTTGGCACTGAGCAGAGTTACTGAGGGAAGGCTTAAGTGCAAGCGCCAAAATCTGACACTTCCCGGAACCCTGCTACTTTGTCAAGTGGTACGAAGGGCTGCTTGTCGAGGCGGAGGCGCTCTGTCAGTGTGTGTGTGCACATGTGCGCTTTTGACAGGGAAGATGACACAGTCGGTGTTGTCTTATGGGATTACATCGATGGATAAAAAATAGACACCTTCGAATGTAACGAATAAGATCTTCTGAAACCGTTTTAAAACCGAAACAAGGAATAAACATTTGATAATTTTGCAAACTGTCAGTCATCAGAAAAAGAACATAGAAACAGAGAAAAAGAATAAAAAGACTCTTGCAAATGGGTTTTTCTTTGCAACAGTTGGGCTTCTGATACTCCTTGTTTCAGTTTCGTTCACGTAAAGACACTGAAAACTTTCCCACTAAGTACTTTAATCGTGAGAGATCCTGCAGGGTTGGAAAACTTTCTGCCATGAATTTAACAGGTATTTTGTTTTGTTGAAAATGTTTATCTTACTGGTTTTAAGGCTTTTAAAGGTCATAATTTGATGGCACAAACAGGGTTTTCTGCTAGTTTTGCCAGAAGGACGTTTGATTTGGTGAAAAACGTTGCAGATAATTGTTGAAAATGTTCAGGGGCTTTAAATTTAGTTTAGATAAAATAAAACCCAAGAGGAAAACGAACTAAGCAGTAAAATATCACGATCCAACGTGATGTCTTGGAACGGTGTATGAAATGATGCCAAATTCATGATTTATTCCATACTATTTATTCCATGCTGTGGTCATCTGCCAAATAATCAGACAATGCTTTGGAATAAATTTACACAAATTTGTTTTCTCTTTTTTAAACATCAGAAAATTTGTGTAACAGTGGAAATAGGAAATTAACTGGTCCTGGTTATGAATCCTAGTGAGTCAGAGAGTCACAGGTGTTTCACTGGAGGTTTCTGCTCCGTGTTACCAGACAGTTGCAACATTTGGAGCATATTTAGAGGTGCAGGAAGGCCAATAAGGTCTGGTGTTCTGGTTGGCCCAGCTCGGTTTGCTCCGTCACGCCTCGTCGAGCTAAACAGTCCTGGCAGCTGAAGTCCAAACTGGAAAAATTTTCAAGTAAAAGATATATTTTGTGAAACTGTGGAGCCTGAAATATCATGAAATATAGTTTGTGTTTTATGTTTTAAAACAACGTTCTGTTCATGTTAGGTATCACTGTCCTCTTCAAACATGTTCCGACAAGCCAACACGACAATTACGGCGTAGCGGCTATCGGGGGTCAAAGGTCAGAGGGGTCACCTCGGTTCTCCTCTAACGACCTGAGCAGTTAATAAGTGAGTAGGACTGTTGGTTTATTAGACATTCGGGCAGAGCGTTTTTCTCCTGCTGTCCGGAGGTGTCTGCGCTCCCATAATGTTTGACGTTTAAAGGAGAGAAAATGTGGAAGAACGGCTGCAGGACACCAGCACACACACACACACACACACACACACACACACACACACACTCGGCCAGGTTGCGAGGTGTTCAGTGACCACCCACAGCCTGGGGATTCTAAACTCTCTGCTGTTGTCAGGGGCGTTTCACGGTGGGAACTGATGTAATTAAAACTATCATAAAGAGTAAAATCTCAACAAAGTGTCCTGAGATAACTTTGGTTTTGATTTGACATCATGTAAATGTCAATAAAATCTATTGGACCTGATTTTTCTGTAATAAAGGCAACTCTAAAAAGTAACACTTTAAGTTGCTTTGTTTGTACTTATTTAAGATGTACATACATCTTAAATAATGAGACATGTAAGTGTAAATCTATCGGCATATTTGAGATTCGGATATGTGTCACACAGATATATTGTACACAACTATAACATCGGAGCTTAACTAAACTGTATGTTTTTAAGATTTATCAACAGTTTCATATTCAACAAAATTGAATGTAAGAGACTTATTAGTGTTGTCTGTGAGTATTCACAGAGTGAATGATTTATTTATTGATTGATTGATGTTTGCTACAACAAAAACCTAGATTTCACCATTTAGCATGTAATTTGTGAGGATATAAAGGAAAACAACACAGACGCAGATGTTGTGCACTTTTTTTTGTTATTCATATTTTTCTGAAACTTTCCTCTTTTAAGTGCAAACCAGATATCAAATTTTGGAAAAATTATTCTCAAAAAGGAGAAGACTTAATGTGATTTTAAAAAGTCTAATAAAGTCAGAAAAAATATCTTAACTTCTTTGCTTCTTATCATAGAATGAAAGGATTAGACAATAATTTGGTTTTCTTATGGTAAAAACTTTGAATATTGAAGAAATTTGGCAGTGTTATTTAAAAAAAGAGAGGAACAAACGTAGCCGGCCGTGTGTGCGCGCGCATGTTGTCTTTTGATCGTTTGTTTGTTTGCTCCCGTTAAATCGAGGCGAGGACGCAAAACAGAGATAACGGATCCCATGTAAGCCGCTGGCGCTGCAGCGATCGTATTAAGATAATCCGCTGCTTTCAGAGGCGGGAGTGAGGATGAGTGAGCAGAAAAGATCAATACGCCTCGATTTAGGTGCAAACCTGCAGCACTTCTGCACCATTTCACCAGTCCGAGGCAAAAGTGGGCATGTGTAAGCTTACTCTCTGGATTTGTATGTGTGAGGCAGAGATGTCAGCACACGGAACGACTTGAAATCGGCTGAAATCGTAAAACAAAAGTGGCAGATCCGACCAGAGTTTTCTCCTCACATATGTGGCTATATTTCAAAACACGCCCCCCTCCCAGCATCTGTGTACAGGAAACCCACTGACCACCATTTAAAAAAAATACCACACTAACATTCCCATTAGCAGTAACCCCAGCAAACATTCCCCTTCCTCACATGACCAACCCTGCTATCACTATTTACATTAGCCGAGACGAATGGCCCTCCTCGAGTGCGGCCCGCGGTCCCTGAATCACGGAGAGCGGCCACTGCCGCCTGACAACGTGTCCCATTTTCCAGCCGCCTCACATCATTTTTATCCCACGTGTGACGCCCGGTGTCATGGAGCAGCGGTTTCAAGCCCGAGG
>KV751365.1:2627515-2676882 GCA_001698575.1 Mola mola | reverse complement strand
CTGCAGGGAAAAAAAATTCCATCTCAACCAGCCGTTTTATCTGGTATCATTTATGTTTGTCTCTCCTTTTGGGAAAAAATCTAATTAAAACCAAACTCGAGGGCCTGGCGGTAAAAGGCCCGCTGACATATTTTGACAGTGAGGTGCCACATGTGGATGCGCGGCTGCAGGATCCGTCACTGGACACCGCGGTCCGAAAAGAGTCCGAGGGGTTCGGGGGCTTTCTCAGAAAGGGAAATTAAGTCTGGGAAACCTGCCTCGGACACAGATGTCTGCTCCTCAGAAGATGATGTAAATAGTTTTATTCTACAACGGCCGCTGCCGGACAAAAAGGAAGACGATGACAGCGCAGTTAAACATGTCACATGATTGTTTTTCTCAGCCTTGGTGCTGTTTTCATCAAATCATTCACATCAACATCTACTGTTTGCAAGAACTGTTTGGACAAATTAAACAAGAAAATGTGCTGTCGCTGCCCTCCACAGCAACGCGTAAGCATATTTTTCACATCCTTCCAAAGCTTTTTACAAATATTCACAAGAATAAAACAGATCTTTGTTATGACACACTGCTGTGGTTCAGGTTGGATTAGATTTATGCACCGACACCAACGGAAACGTGAAGGTTTGGATTAAAATGACTAATTTGCAAGTGAACCTTGGCGAAAGCCCAAAATCACAAATTACGATTTGTCTCAGTGATCTTGTACAAACTGTACAGCCCTTAGACCCTCGAGCCGGATGAGGAAAAACTGAGGAAAAAAACCCCAAAGAGGGAAAAACAAGAAACCTCAGGAAGAACCACAGAGGAGGATCCTTCTTACTGCATAGCAACAGATGCCATGTATACAACACAACAGTGTGACAGTCAGAAACTATTAACAATATTGCTGAAACATGTTAAAGTATATGAAGTCCGTGAGTCCAAAAGCACGTGATATCTACAAGCCCAGTTCCAAAAAGTCGGGATGTTGTGTAACAACGTTGTGAAGACGCGCGTTGCTGAAATTCTTTCCCATTCTTGTTTGATGTGCATCTAAAGTTGCTCACCGGTTCGGAGTTTCTCTTGTCGTGTTTTGTGCTTCATAATGATCCGTATACATTTTCACTGGCAGACAGTTTAGGCCCCGCCCTCTTTTCCTGCGAAGCCGTGCTGCTGTAACTCTCAACAGTGTGGTTTCACTGTCTTGCTGAAACAGAGGTCGTGTGGATGGTGTGGCAGCTCCATAACCTGTATGTGTATCTCAGCATTAACGGTGCCTCCACAGATGTGACAGTTACCCATGATGCTGCGGGCGCTAATACACCACCACACCATCACAGCTGCTGCGTTTGAACTTTGCGTTGAAAACAATCTGGAGGACCGGGAGGACTGTACAGCCATTATTTCCCAAAACAATCTGAAATGTGGTCCGTCCGTCTCAGTTGAGCACAGGTCCAGAGAAGTGGGCGGAGCTTCTGGATGTTGTCCATATCTGGCTTTGCCATTTAGAGTCTTAACCTACATTTGTAGCTGCAGCGACGTTCTGTGCTAACTGACTATGGTTTTCTGAAGGGTTCCCAAGCCGACGTTGTAATATCCATCCCGGAATGATGGCGGTTTTTAATGCAGCGCTGCCTGAGGGGTCATAGGTCACGCCCTTACATGCAGGAATTTCTCCAGATTCTCTGAATCTTTTGATGACATTATGGCCTGTGGAAGATGAAATCTCTGAATTAAAAGCGGAGAACCTCACGCCATCGTTGATTGTGAACGACTGAGCCTTCCAGGAGTCTCCTTTTATACCCAATGATACCATCACCTGTTACCAGTTAACCTGCTGACCTGTGGAATGTTGCAACTGTTTTTTCAGCTTTTCAACACTTTCCCAGCCTTTTTCTTGCCCCATCCTAACTTTTGTGGGATAGGTTTTGTAAATCCAGAGGTACATGCACTCCATTGATCTAGAAGGAGGAGTAGTCTATTATTCAGCACAGTGGTGCAGTGGTCAGCGCCGTCAGCGCACAGCAGACTCTTCCAGCCTTTTTCTTGCCCCATCCCATCCAGTGGTGCAGTGGTCAGCGCCGTCAGCGCACAGCAGACTCTCTGGGGTCTCAGGGTTGTTTTTCCTTAATGTAAAGCAAAGTTTTTGGACTTACTATATGCACAAATAACTGATGCTGGGATTTTTCTTACAGGACGGCCTCCATTAAGCATGATAGATATCTAAAAAGTTTAGACCATTAGACCAAAAGTTAGTCCGACCATTCTGAAAGCGTTTTTTTGTTGTTGTTTTTTTCCTGCCTTAAATTGATTAACCTTACATTCGTATCCATCTGCCAGGACAAGCCGAGCTGTTGTGAGGCGAGGAGACAAATGATGTGTTATCGTTGGCTTGTGAGGCCTAAACTGACGGAGTGACTCGGTGAGGAAGCAGCTTGTCTGTCAACACTGGCATTGTCACATCACATTGATTATTTGCTAAGACCAGACGATTGTTTACAGGCCAATCAATAGTGAGCGCAGGCTGTAATCACAACGAGCACACACAGAAGAATCAAAGCAGCCATTCATTTTGTTCATTCAGGGAATTTAAAAAGTGCGGCCGTGTGAGAAACACATGTAAATCTATACATCAGTGTGTGATGCATCCTGAACAGGTCAGCTTGTGGCAGCTGTGTACATATAGATAAAAACAAGGGCAACCCTAACCTCAGGGCCGCTGCTCATAACGTGCAGACGCTGTCTGAGCACGAGTCCCTACAGTTCACAGGACCACCAGCGTGGCCTCCAGGGGAACTGCGTCGACATCGGCTGAATGTTCAGCTTCGAGATTTTACGTTCGAACCGCCAACTGTTTGATACCAGTGTTGAAAGTAGAGAAACAGTGGATGCAATCATTGCACTGAAATATGTGTGTGGTGACGGTGTACTCTGCTTAAATAAATTCCCGAGAAATGATGCAAACGTAAATGTCACCTTATTTTTCTCGTTTTCTATTCAAATCTTGCAATAACGGTCCACTAGCCAATAATTACTGAACGGATATTTCTTATTTATGTACTAATCTTGGCAGGAGTGAATTCGTGCATCTTTTAAATGGACTGATCAGTGAGCAGCTCTCGAGCTGGATTCGTTTATTCCCACTGGAGACATTAAAGTTTTATCACCAGATGTCTTTTATGACTCATGCAACGGTGGTTAGTAATTCTTGTTGCTTCTGCTGTCGCTTGTCTGGCTTCGTATTTGTTAAAAACGGTTGTCCTTGTTTATCAAACACTGATTGTGTTTCTGTGTTCATTCAATGAAAAGAATCCGTCATAGGTGAGGTTCATGATTGTCTTCGCAGTGATGAAATGTATAATTGTATAAATAAATAGGTCTTCAAGCACGTTTGAGCAGAATGTTGATACATTCATGACGTTTAGTGCCAAAATCTTCGAGCCCATGAACGGCAAATCAGGCATTCACTAAGACCCGCCCCCTTGCTTACAGTTGTCAAGGTCTCAGCTTGTCACAAATACAGTTTACTATAAATCTGACACCTTAAAATTCTGGGACTCTTCAAACAACGGTTGTTGGATTTGAAGTGAACAAAAGCAGGCTTCTCCTTCTCACCAGCTGGGATTGTTGCCACCAAATTTTGATTAGTTGTAACTTAATGTTAAAGCTAAAAGCAGCTAATGCAGCTTGTATTTTGAGGTTGTGTCCACTTGGCTTGACTCAGTATGCCCCCTCAATGGGGCAGAGATTTGAATCTCCATTACATCAAGGCTAACCGCGTGACCGTGGCTCTTTAATGCCCACATCAAGTTCAGTCTGGCGGTCTTCTCGGTTCAGATTACACCACAGACTGGCGACAGGAGGTCACACACCACACATTCCTTCCCCAGGAGGAACCCCTTGATAGGTCTGGCTACCAAACTAGGGTTGGTCACCAAAACACAAGAAGTTTCTTAGGAAACGACGAATTGACAAAAACAAGCGCTGTGGTTTGTTCTTAAATATGGAAAGTACACTTGTCTTCTGGCTATCAGAGCGCGCTCACAATAGGCCATCGGTTTGGCCTCCGGTTTGATTGACTAGTGTGAGAGTTCTGTGGGAAGAGGTATGCTTTTTGAACATGACGGGAATATGACGTGGGCATGACATGTCATCGATGCGATCATTCCGCTCAAAAATCGCCATCTTGCATAACCGACAAATCCGTAAATGTGTGTGTGTGCCACATCTGAACAAAACAAGTCTAAATAAGCAACAGAGTGGATAAAGTTGCACTCGCGCTCTCTGTGTGATTCTCCATCTGCGATTCCTCGTACACCCTTTTTGTAGACAAGGATTCTTCATGATGACGCTCAGGCACGAATGGGCTCGGCGCAGTGCAAGTACGGGCCAGCAGGGGACAGTAGAGGGGGGGACAATCGCGCTTAAGCGCAGTAAGAAAAGAACGGGGCCAAGTGTGACTGCACCCTGAGCCTCAAATACTGTCTGTGGTTTCCTGTCACCCTGATTCTTTCACCTTTGAGTAGCTGCAGTTGCAGCTGATTTTCTGAGCCGAACGTTTTGTCAGCAAACTCCAAAGATCGAGCTAAAAATCGTGCACTCTGAACCCGGCTTACCTGACGACGTATTCCGAATCCAGCTAACATCAGCTTGTGTCGCTTCCTGGACAAGCAGTGTTTGGGGGTGGAGCTTAATGAATAAATATAAATATATAATTTAAAAAAAAGGATATTTTAAATATTTTCATGACAATGAATTTGTTGTAACTGTGGATATAAAATAAGATATATTGAAAGACACAGACACACACAGACACACACTGGTCTCCTTTGATGTACATTTGCAAGTGAATTTCATAAGTGTGTCTGAATTGGTGACAGAAGCCTACAGATCAATATTTGAGTACAAGTACTTTAGTGTATTCCCGTGTGTGTGTGTGTGTGTGTGTGTGTGTACACGTGTTCACATGCATGTATATGTGTGTGTGTGTGTGTTGGGCAATGCTGGTGGGACGCATTCCAGACAGTTTACTGTCTGGAATTTGATGGGGTCTGGTAATGTTTTATATGCGCCCCCCCCACCCACAATGCATTATAAATGACGCGCACCTTCCATCCAAGAGCCAAAAGAACCGAGACGGCGGCAGTGTGCACGTGTACATGTGTGAAAGGAGAAGAAAGAATCTCTTTCATTTCATTATCCCGTTTTTCTTATTCTCTCCCCTGGACGGATTCTGGTTTGCCAATATTTACCACACAAGTGTGGTAAAAATTTATCTCATCTCTTATTGAGATGGTGAACCATAACCATTTATGGTTCACCATGACACACACACACACACACACGGTAACCCAGCGGTACACAGAGAGGGACGGACTTCATTTGACGATGGTTATGGTTCACCATGACACACACACACACACACACAGTAACCCAGCGGTACACAGAGAGGGACGGACTTCATTTGACGATCCAACGGGCCGCCTTCACTCTTCTCTCAACCCCAAAGTCCCATATTTCCTCACTTTTCCCAGAGATGTCTCCTTCAGTGATACACTATTGATTTATTGTCTCCCACAGGACAGAGAGAAACATGCCCAGGGAGGGACAGGGAGATATTGAGGCTGTGAGAACGAGGGGAAGGCAGAAAGAAAGTGAAAGGTGTTATTAATGTTGCTGCTGCCGCTGCTGTTGTTGTCACACTGTCATCAGCAGAACTCGGATATTTATTGAAGGACAGTATACGAACAGGGTCTTCCAACAACATGGGAAGGAGTGGAAAGTCAAACGACGGGGCAGGAGAGCCACTCACCTCCACCTCTCGAAGTTTCCAAGGTTGTTTGTTAACGTGCGTAAAGTAGATGAATTACTGAGTGTGCGAGATGAGAAGTGCATTACTGTCTCCTTGGCAACATATTGACTCTGAAAATTAAATTAGGCCTGCATCTTTCAGTCAGCATTTTTTACTGTTTTCGGAGGAAAATGTGATGAGGGATGTCAGAGGAGCCGACAGTACATCGTCTGGAGAGGTTATACAGTATTAACACCCAATTCTGTGCCGCTGATATTTGGGATAAATCGGTTTTTGATTGTCTCCACTGTACACAGTCTAATTAGTGTTAAATTACACAAGATGATCCAGTCCATGAGGCCTGGAAATACTCATTACAAAGAGTGTGGACAAAATAAGTTCACAGTGCCCCCTAGAAGATTTAGATGAAGCAGCCCCTGCAGTCTATCTAGCTGAAAATCTGTCGACGTGTGCAACAAAGTCTTACAACACTGGCAGTGTGAGGGACCGTTAAAAGCACCTCTAACTATTTTTATGTTTAAAAACATAGGCAAATTTTTCACATTTGGCACATCCAAGCTACCATACAACCAATTTTTGTCTGTATGACTCATCTCCGTGTTGTATCAAGGAGGAAGAGTGCTGAAAGGTGAAACTTCGGACCTTTATTGTGGTGACTCTGAGATGACACCAGACCTCTAGAAGGCATCCGTTTTTACATTTTCAGTTTTAGGAATCTGCGTGTCAGAGAAAATAGGGTGAACTGAGTTTTAATTCATTCACAGGTAAACAGGACTTTTGCTCAAATCCCCCAAAAACTGCAAATTAAAGGAACTGATAATGAAGCCTCGGTTTTTGTGCAGATTACAGAGCGGAGCAACTGACTGTCAGCGTAATTGGCAAACTTCCATCCTGCCGAAGCCAGCCCACTGACCTTTGACCTCCTCATGGAAAATTACACACAAAACAAAAACAGAAACAAAAAAAACATGCATATTTCAGCTGCAGGATGAGTTGTAACGGACTCCTCTTGTCCTCTCCCAACACAAACATCCACCAGCAGCCCTCCACAACACGCTGAACGGCTCATCCGTCTCAGGGAGTCCAGCACAAAATTAGGGCCGCTCTCTGCTCCCAGTTGCCAAGGCAACCACTCAGCAATATGGAGGTTTTTTTTCTCTGCGGTGAGGCTAGCGGCACGGCCATATTATTTACCACTGGCTGACGCTGTAATCCCTGTCACCTACCCGGTGCGTCGCCGGCTATACCTCTGCAAAGAGCACATCCGACCCCCCCGATGAACAGCAGTGACCCCCTCCACATACTGCAGCGTGTGTCGCGGGGAACAGCAGGGTGACAGTTTCCATGGCTATATTGATACTTATCTTTTCTGCACCCTCCTCCCCTCCCTTCCCTGCACGTCAACAGGTGAGCTCAGTAATGTAGATTTTTCACGCTGTCACACACAACAGAGGGACACACAGAAAAACACACACCGAGTCGTCTCTGAGCATCTTTTGTTGAACTAAACGTATGGAGATACCATCTACGCTCATAGGAAAGACCACAAACACAAATAAAGTCTGTGACGTCTGTAAATGCAGCAGAAATGGATAAAAGCATGATCACGTCCTGTATGTACAGTAACTGTATATGTGCGTACACAAACTGGGGGAACAAACATCGCTGACAGTTTGTTGTTTTTACAAACACCCAAATGTGCCAGCCGCCCCCCCTCTGCCCACCCCGTCACTCAAACCCATAATTGGCCATCCATTATGCCTCGCTGACATGAATTAGGCTGCCGTTCCGCTAATTCATTAGGTTGATCCTCTGGGTGCAAACGCAAGGAAACTGTTGTTTTTCGCCAGATAAACTGATGTCAGGGATGGTTCTAATGTCCATGGTGTGAAAAATGTGGAAAAATGTGAAACTCACCATTTTTATGAAACTTCGTGACTTTGTCAAACTCTCAGTGTATTGATATTTATATGAGGACATGCAAATGTTTGAGAAGAGAGTGGGTGACTTCGAGTGTCCATACAATACATCACACCGAGGCTTGATTCTTTAAAGGAGCTTTGAGATCTTTTTATTCCTAAAAAGTTATAATAGCTTTACTATGAAGTCACTAACACCGTTTAAACTTTTTTTTTGCCTGTGTCCTTGGTTGTGAAAAAAAAAAATATAAACAAATAGTAAAAGTAAAAGTAAAAGTTGGTGCCACCTGACAGGTGACGCATGAACCACAGTCGATGTCATGGACCCTGGGATATGTTAAACCAGTTGGACCTCTGTATACCAATTCCCTTTGAAGATATGTCCAGAATATGTACTTGTACTTGACCTTTGACCAAAAAGCCTAAAAGTTAATCATCTGGAGCCAGTGCCAAATGACATCAGTTGGACCTCTCAATGTCAGTTCATTCAGAAGGGATGAGCAAAAAATCATGTTTTTTTTAACCTGTCGGTGACCTTGACGTTTGACCTTGAAAGCCTAAAAGTTAGTCATCTTAGCCAATGCTGTCAGCTACTAAATAACACCAGTTGGACCTCTCTATGTCAATTCTTTCTTGAGTTATGGGCAAAGGAAACATGCTTTTTGACTTTGGAATGATCTTGACTTATGGCATCCAAATTTAATCAGCAGTACGTTGGGAAAAGACACACTTTTGATGAAAACTTCATCAAGTCATTCAAGTAGTTTATGGGCAATCTTGCTAACAAAGAAACCAACAAATGGAAAAGGCCAAAGCAAGATTCCAGGCAAACTGTGATAAAACTTAAATTAAGGAAACAAGGAAAGTGTAACTCCAAATATTAAAATTCAAGCAGGAACTTTGAAGTTATCATAATAACACTAACAACACACTTTGGTAATCATTAAGACTTGAGAAGATAATTTATTTAGCAAGTACAGATGGTTCAGTGAATATCAAACACATGATTTTGTTGTTTTGTGTTTTAAATTTCCCAATTGGAGCATCTGTTGAAGTCACAGTGCCTAAGCTCTAAATTTGTGGCTTTAAATTGGTGGTTTATTCCCTTATTTCAAGGAAAAAAAGGATACCTGATACTGAGATGTTTTTAAAGGACAAGAAGTAGCAGACATTTCCAAATGAATGTAGAATAATACAATTATATGATGGCTTTATATGGCTATTATTCTCGTCCATCCATCACATCCCTGCTTGACCTGTACACTGTTGTGTGGTGGTTTGAGCCTACATGTTCTCCTCATGTCCACATGGGTTCTGTCTGGGTGCTGAGCATTAATCCATGCAATTTGGTCAATATTACCTATATAATGTTTAGGGCACTTGGAACGTCGCATCACATTAAACAAACGTGCAAAGTATATTTTGAGATTTTGAGGCAGAAGTGGCTTGAAAAACTTTGTTGGATGTTTTAGTATTTTTTTCTACCATAAATAAAACACTTCATTTCATTATTACTTTATGACTGAGCTGCAGTTTTATCAGAAGATCACTGAAAGACTTTATCTGAAAGTATGTATAATAGTGTTCTTTACTGCGGGCTATTCAGGGCATTCACACTTACAACTCCCAATATGACATTTTTCAACTAGAGTTGGGAACAAAGACTTCCCCTAAAGCACATTTCATATCTGAGCCAGCAGTCTTTCCGTTCTCACATCGCTCCCCTTGATCCCTCAATCCTCTAAGATTTCTTGCATTGAGCTCACCGACATCATCTTCCATCCACAATATACATTAAAATACTGTATAGTTGTATCATAAAGGAGCTGTTTTGAACATGCACACAAAAACACGAGTAATGTTTTCTTAACAAAAAAAACAAAGCTTGCTGCTAAATGTAACATTTGACTTGACTTTTGATTCTTATTACATCTGGCAAGGAGGTAACTCAAAAAGTTACTGACAGATTTTAATTCAATTTTTATCAGCCGTCTATAATCACCCACCTCAGAGGTCAAAGGTCACTGAGAGGTCAAAAAGCAAGGTTTTTTGGCCATAACTCAGACAAAATAGATGGAGAGGTCCAACTGGTGTCATTTTGTAACTGACAGAGCCGGCTAGAGGTGATTAACCTTTGGGCTTTCAAGGTCAAAGGTCAAGGTCAAACACATTTTTGGAAATATCTCCAGAAGGGAACTGACATTCAGAGGTGTAAATGGTGTCATTTTGTAAGAAATCCCAGGATCAATCCCAAAGCCAGACGTAGCTGGCTCTGTGGTTCATGTTCACTAACTAATTCAATCAGTCAGTCAGTCAGTCAGTCATGTTTAGTAAAGCACAAAACAAGAGCTAACACCCTGGTCTGGTAGAAAGCTGAAATTTGATCCCGTTTGCGGACATGTGGGAGGGGCCTGTTTGGCCTGAGCTGCTGGAGTGTATTTATCTAGTTCATGTTTTGAAAATTAGTTTTTTTTCCAATTGGGTTTAATTGGTTATATTCATGTTCAAGCTTGAATAATTGTAATTAATTATATACTGTATGTGCAGTCACATCACTTTCATAACATGCATTACATAAATTAAAAATGAGTCGACTTTGACATCTGGTCACACACTCCATCCAGTGATTGTGTTTGTGTTTCGGCACTTAAAGCAACGTCATAAAAACTTTGTGTCCCAGATAGAAGATAGAATGTTTTGTTTTTTTTCTTAAAATTCAACCAATAGCATATATGTATATATTTTTTTTTGTTTCTGCCGTCACACAGATGATACTCAGGATGCTTTGTCCGAGTCAGTGTCAATCATCCAACCTTGACATTTCCCATTTTAAAAAAAAAATGCAATTTGCACAACAACTACAATAATATATGAATGTAATGTCAGCGACAGGACTGGCAATTCCGGTAATAAATGCCTGACTGCGCCAGATTATTATTTGGTAAACAAGAGAGGTGGTTCGCGATCCGTCATTCGGAGAAGAGGCGCCTCCATTTGTGAGACAGTGATGGACGCGTGAACGTAAAATCAGCTCAGACATGTTTTCCAATGATTTGTTGTGACATACATGTTTAAAAACAGATAACACCATGCAAATGCACACAAAATTCTGCAAAAAAATAGAACTCTCACACGCGCCGGCTCTCATATTCAACCGAAGCCCCACGAGTCTGTCTGCCGAGCATCTTCACCGACTCTCACCGGGTGAATTTCCACACTGATGTCTGGAGTTGTTGAAACAACATCCAATATCCAAATGACATCTAAATAACATGCTAGGTGTCACGCCTATCTGGAATAGCAATCACCCGTCGTAAATGTCACCTGGAAGTCTGCTGGAGGCCATTTAAAAAGGAATATTCCACATCCTGGAATTTAAATACAAATGGCTAATCTGAGTGCTGAGTGCAGAATGACAGCGATGTGGAGGTGCATTCAAATGCCAAGCAAATGTCACAGTTATTGAAAAAATACAGGCATTTCTTATGAGATATGACTGTCAGGTGTGACCGGGAAGAATACAGGACACACGTAAATAAAAACATGTGGATTCTAAAAAAGGATATCTGCTTATTGGCGAAGGCAGATAAATTTGTATCTTAATTGTCTGATATGGGCAGGATTTTTATATGCTAATGTACAGACGGTCCTGTAAAAACACTAAAAAACTGAGTGAAAGTAGTGACATCACGTTAAAAAGTAAAAGTCACCCATATGAATGCTACGTGAATAGAATTGAATAAATATCAAAAGTACAATTAACAATACATCAAATTTAGATAACTAACTTTTTTTAATTAACTTTTTTTTTTTTCCCTCTCCCAAGAACTGAACTGAAACAGAAACTGAATCAGTTTGTCTCAAAAACTATCCTACATAATAAACCCAAAACAGTATAATCAGACACATTAAGGACCCAAATTTAAAACTTACATTTAGGACAGACCTCAGTGTCATGTTTGACCCCTTGAATCTGTCTGCAAAAACATAATTTTATCTAAAAATACACATTTTAAATTTACAAAACTTGCCTCCAAAGTATAATAAAGTGGAAGTTTAAAGTAAGAAAATAGTTAGGTGAAATAGTTAGGTCAAAATTGTACTTAAGTACAACATTTAAGTAAATATACTTAATTGCATTCCATAATTGAGTATCTTTTTTGCAAACTTCCATCATAAATAGATTCAAATCTCCATATTTTGCAGCGTTTGGTGATGTGCTTCCAGTGTGCTTTAGAGTCTCACGTTTACTTATCGCTAGATCGTAAAAACGGCGTAATTGGAGTAAATGCTATTGACCCACTCTGTGTTGTTCGCCACACTGCTGACTTGTAAACTATTTTACTATGTCTTAAAAAGCACTCTGCAGTAAAAACAATGCTCTCTGACAGCAGACCGTGCCCTGATGTGTTCAAACTGAGCCTCGGCAGTAACCAAGACGGTCAAGTTTATTCTAACAGTTATTGTAGTCTCAGTTTTTCACACACTCTCTGTCAGCAATGGGTTGGAAGCTTAAGAAGTAGAATCTTAACATGTAAAATAACGTGGATGAGCTCAGACACATTTCTGCTGCTGAGCAGCGCATAAAATAGTTACAATAGCTTCTCCACTAGAAGCTACTATGGTCAACAGTTACACTTCAAAATAACATTTACGTTATGGTATCAGTAAGGAACAAATAAATTAGCTTGTAAAAGGTGTCTTCATTGCTGCGGACAGAAGTGTTTACGCCTGCTTGTATGAGTAAAGTTGGTGTGGAATCAAAGCAGCGGGACCTCCTTTCAGCCAGTTTCCTCAGAGTAATCTAGATGATGTTGTGCAAATAAAGGTAAACTCCATTAAAAACTGAGGTGGTTGATGAGCGACTCTTTGAGTTTTGTGCATCTGAAAACATCTAAAATGGGCCTGATGAGCATAAAAATCACAATTAAAAGGAGAAAAGACAGCAAATAACGGTCGACATTGCACTTGGACACGATGAATCATGTGTATCATGTACAGCAGGTGAGATGGTTTGTGCTCAGAATGCTGCATGTTTATCTGCGTTATCACCTCGACTGTGCAGCACATGCGAAGTGCTGGACTGGTTCCACAGCTCTTATCGCACTCCGACCTCTTGCACCATCTAGCCCAGCCCTGTTTTGTGGTACCCCAGAAAACCAGAACCACATAAGAATGATGTATATTCATGTGGAATCCTAATGTGGTTTTGTCCAGAAATTCATAAAGTCTTGCCTGAGGTTTGTAATCACATTTCATTCATAATATTCTGTCCTAATGAACCTAAAGTTGCAGTCAGTAAGTTTGAGTGGAGGGAGGACTCTGCTGCTGCAGACTCACTCTGCCTTTCAGTCCCTCTCTGCAGGGAAAACTGCCGTCCACTCTTTTATTAAATCTTTATTTTCCGCACGCTTTTCTTCTTTCTCCTTTTTTTTATGTCTTTTTGTTGTGTACTGTCTGTCTAAGAATGGGCAGTTTACCGTCTCTAGTAGTCGTTTCTTTGCCATAACAAATGATTGACAAAAGATTGACACTCGTCAGATGCTCTGATTGGTTTTCCTGTGAGAAGCGACTCGTTTCAGAGGAGCCGTTGGCTAGAGGATGTCAAACCGTCTGTCTCAACCTGGTTTGATAATGTTCTACAACTTCTCCCTTTGGATAAGCTAACACATTTTCTCTATCTGGAGTCCGGTTATAGGTTTTCCTGGAGTGAATTCTTATATAATGGACAATTATTCAAGTAAAGTCAAGTAAACGCTTCCTGTCTGATTTGAGAACATTTAATAATGTTTTATCAGTAAATGTATAGCAACAATTACTATCACTATAGTGAATGTGGGCAAAACAGCAGCTGGTTTGCCATCACGACTATGTTGTCTTGACTACATGCCCACTTTCACCTGGTTCTTCTACAAAAGAACCAGGTGATCTTCCTACCTTCTACAAAAGGTAGGAAGATGCTGTGGAAAGTGCAGTCAGGTGGCAAAGCCTTATTCTCACTTGAACCTGGCAGTTTGGCTGAGAAAAATTAGCCAAGCCATTGTGGTTTTGATTATTCCCTGGCTTTTCCTGTGGCAACATTAGTAGAGACGAGGTTCTGTATTAGTTCACTTTTGACCAGGATTGTCAAATTCCTATATTCAAAAAGGCTGATTCTTTACTGATGCATTACTTCCATTGTCCAGCCGTCAAATGGCGACACTTTGAATTGGCGGCCCCACCAGACAGCCCAAAGCGCCAGTATCTGTCAACTCCGGAACAAGAACACAGCAAGATATTACGAACTGCTGTTATTTGATTCTTACATAGGCTGGAGCCTATTGTTGACGTCTCCTGACTTAATGTGTTGTGGTTAAAAGGGAGTCGTCCTCTGATCGGACAATCAGCCGTTTGATTCCCGACCCCAGCAGTCGAAGTTATGTCGAAGTGTCCTTGGGCAAGAACACCCAAATCGCTCCCATTGCAGCGCCATCAGTGTGTGACTGGTTTCACAACTCCCAATCCAGGTGAGACTCGTCTGCCACTGCAGTCTAAATGTGACAAATGTAGTGAAGCACTTCGAGAAGTCAATAAAAACAATGATCTTCCTCCAAACCTAATCAGGCCTAAATTTCACCAGACCGCAACTGATTCACACTCACCACGTGTTGGACAATCCATCACAGGTGTGACTTTCAAGTTTCCTCTGTAGAATTAGTCTGCACAAGGAAATCAGGTCCTTTTTCCATGGACCAACATTACATTACCCTCCCTGCTTTAAGTTAAATCTGTTGCGACTGCTACGAAACACCGGGAGAGGAATTTTAGGCCCAAAGGCAGAGCACACAGCAGAGAGGAGTGGAACAGCTCAAAATGAGGAAAAAAGGCAGGAATCAGGCAGGGATCAAAGCCAGGAAGTCAGTCCAGTTTAAGAAGCCCACAAATGGCACAGGCAGAAATTCAAAATCCAAAACAATGGTCCAGAAGCACAAGGAACACTATGAACGGACAGAAAGAATGTGGACTTCAAAAGACGAGGATGGTGGAAATAATGGGACACAGTGGGGGGAAAAAACCATCTCAAGCCAACAAGAAATAACTTTAACACAATATAATTCAGGATTAAAACAGGAATAACTCAAAACTACGATGTAAGAAATAATACTTTTAAAAACAAATACACTTCAGTCTCTTGCACCATTTCTTTTCAACCCGGCTACAGAAAAATGCCACATCAATCAGGTGATTATTAGCATCCTCGAATATTGAGACCAGGCTGAAAATGGGCCTGGTGTACTTAAAGGATGCTGGGATTTGAGTAGATAAGGCCAATTATGTTTGAACAGGCAGTAAATTGCAGCATTAAATGTAGGAGCACATCAGTGAGACTCACACTCAGGCCAGGTGTAATTGCTATTCTCAGTGAGTAGACAGGGAGACTTCTTGACCTGAAGGTCAGACCCTTCAAGTCTGGTTTCAGACTCCCCCTTTGATCCTGGTCTTTGTTTACCACAGTAGCAGTAGCAGGAATATTCACGGCCTCCACTCGGAGTGGTTCATTAGTACGCTGAGCGGCACCGCGGCCGGATTAGAATTCACTTCCAACTGCAGCGAGTGAGTCCATTCAGCATTTCGTTCAACCGGCCCCGGTCATTGGCCATGCCCTGCATCAAGACGCGGAATTAATATAGCGTGACTTGGCTACGCCGACCCATAAATTACCCTTGTTGTTGAACATCATTGGCTGCTCCTTTGAAGGCTGGTTTGTGGTCAGAGGCGCGACCCCGTGACCTGAAAGTTCAAGCCCTGCAGCCACAAATGTGTCCATCGACCCCTTCTTACACATTCCCAGCAAATATTCCTGTGTTTGAACTCGACTGCAAGGCCGTGCATGTAAACGGTGGTGCTAACGGACCAGCCAGGTTGTGATGTTTGATAAGGTGATGAATAAACACGGAGACACGCGCTCCAAATGAAGCAGGCTGCGGCATTAAAATGCCTCGCATCAGCGTTATTGATATGCTGATCTATGGCTGAAATCTGAATGGAAGTTTTCATTAGTTTTCATTAGCCAGTGGAATTAAAATCCCATCTCATAAATTAAACAAAAGGTCTTTGAGATTTAATTGATTTCCCCGGCGGGGTGAGGATCCATTCAAAACATAATTATAGGTTCCATGAGGATTATCAACATAATAATAAAATGGGTGAATGTGGAATCTGGGCAAAGAAAAGCTGCTGCACAAGAGATAACAATGACATAACATTTAGGTTTTGCATATTCATTATTATCCAAATTTGGCTTCCATGTATGATGATTAACATAGGAGAGTGTGTGCTGTAAGAACAGCATGAACAAATGTGACTGCTATTATCACACAGTCATTTTTGGAATGTGTTCCAGCGGTCACGTGCGCTGGTTGCTTTGAATCCCTCAGAGGAGTGGTACATCCATTTTCACTTCCAGGAACAGCAAAATGATTTCTCAGACAGTTACATTAGGACTGTTATGAAGGTTCCCATCATTATTGTGTCTAATTCAAATGTTTGCACCATTTACATCGACTGCTGGTAGAGACATACTGTGTGCTCTAATCTTGGGTTGGGTCAGTCTGTTCCAAAGGCCGAGAGATAATGTGAGATTATTCATTCCTTTTTGAGGCCCTCCCTCTGAGAGAGAAATCTTGGAAGAGTGTGACGGAATTTATCTTCAGAGGAGCTGTGGAAAATAAAAACCCCGAGAGAAACTGACCTCAGAAAGCATCCTGAGGACGGCTGCCACGCCACTCATCAGGACAACAGTTTCCCTGTTCCTGGAAAAATGGGCTAACAAGGGCCAAGTTTCCAAACACGGCACAGCGCAAAAATCATCTTGAAGAATAAATATAGTCTCTGAGGTGGAAACAGACATTCATCTCCACAAGTATCTGCGTCACTCCTCAAAGGTTTGTCGGTTCAGATACTCAGAAGCTGCGTGATTCTCTCAACACTCCTGCTAATCTGAGCAGCCTACTGTGGTCTTTACACCGACAACGGCTAAGCATTTCACTTGTAATCCTGTTACACGCCGCATAATCCCACCCACCCTCAGCGGCGACGGTGTGTCACTCACCGGCACCGACTCGGACGTCTGTTAGCTCTCCGCCGAGACGGACGGAGAGCCATAGTGACAGACTCCTGATAGAGGAGTCCCAGAGCTGACAGGAGGGGAGTTTGAGACAGACGGCCCAGTGTGTGCCGGCTGAAGAGCAGAGGGCCTGCCAGAAAAACCTGCCCTCCCACCCACAATCCTCCAAACCCCCGGGAGGGCGCGAGCTGCTGTGTGCTCGCGCCAGCAGATGATAGCGGCCCGACAGCAGACGGTGTGTGTGGATAAGACGAAGCCAGCAGACAGGCTGAAGCTACACGTAGCCAAGCGGCGAGATGCTCAGACCTAATGAAAACAAGCACTACGGATGAGCACATGTCTGGTTCATGTTACTAACGAGCACTTTTTCCTTGATTTGATTTCGACGCGAGTGTTACTCATACGGGCAGAAAAAGATGAATTATGCTGTGTTCCATTTGAGCTCAGAATTTGATGAATCCAACTTCTCCTGGAACTTCAGCAAACCCAGAGCTGGAAATCCAAGATGTCTGCTTCACGCTTCAACATGAGTAGAAGCTCTTGATTATAGAGTTTAGTCTTAGGCTTATTCTTGTTCTTGTGTGATTAAATCTTGCATGGTTTTTTGCTAACAGTGCCAATAACAAGTAGCTGTTTGTCCAACTTGAAAATGGAGCGTATGATTATAATACCTTTATGAACTTTGGCAATCATGCCAAACATAATGAAGTGCTAGAAAAGTTTCAGACCTCTTGTTTCAGGACATAAATTAAATATTTGCATATTTAGCAATGCAGCGTACTTAATTGGTAAGAATAGGCCACAGGTCACCTGCCTTGCAAAAACATCCTTTATTTACTTTGATAACAGCTCATTGTTGGATGCAGCTACTCAAAACAGACATTTACACACAGCTCAAGCCAGCCATTGCCTTTACAACTCAATTTTTGAAAAGTTTGTATGACATAAAGTCAGAAATACTCTGTTATCTAACTTTGAGCCCTGAGCGGAGGTAGGCTGCATGTTGCTTCCTGTCTAATTGCACCACCTTTGGGATGGTAAAGCATTCCAGGGAAAAAATTTAAACAAGTAGCCTTCTAAATTTGGTTCTTATATTTGAAATCTCATTTTAATTCAAGCCCCTCTAAACTCAACAGGATGCCAGTCATTTTGAATTTACTGCAATTTTAGTGCAACTTTACAGCCACTGTACAAAATCCTCTGGGTTATTTAAACCTAATCGACTTCCTATTTGGTCAGTGTGCAATCTTAAGAGCTTATCTACGAAAAGTCAGAAAATGTTTAAGGTTCTGGTTGAGTGGTGGGGCGGTGGAAGTAGGCACATTCCAATGTTTCTGCTCCGAATTTAACGTCTCTTTTAAACTGCAACCTGGCAGAAGAAACAGGAAGTGACAATAACCTCAGTCTCCAAAATACATGAATATTTAGAGCCGGGTCGTTGTTCAGCACAGAGGCTCTGGTTTACGCAACACATAGGGTGGGAGATGCCTGCACACTGCAGCTATTCCACCCGCAGCCGAGTCCCAATCCTCACCCATCGCTCTCACACTTAAATCACGTTAACAACGTCTTCAAAAAACACATGCACACCCTCAGGTGTTGATAAAGTGTTGATAAAGTTCCACAGGCTGGAAGAGAGAACAAGATATCAAGTAACATAATTGCTCGTGGTTGAAGCCATTGACAACGTCACTAATCGCTGATAACATCTGACAAATTAAAAGTGTTTTTTTGTGTATTCCTGAATCATACTTGTACTTGATGGCATACGATTATTTCAAACTGTTTGCAATCATGCTGGGTGAAATCTGTATCATGGATTGAATGTCTTATTAGATATTCTCAGAATATGGCCAAAGGTGGATGGTTTTACCACCGGTTAGTTTTAATGTAGTTGAATTAACTTGGTTTATGGTTCAAACCCTTACTTTATACGTCTGTTTCAAATGTGTATCTGAACCAAATCAATGAAATACTCTGCCTTGTGCAGCATATATAACGATATGCTGTTTGCTGAGTGTTTCATCCAAAGCATGCCGAGGCCATATTTAGCATGAGTGCTAAATGCAAGTGCAAGTTCTTGACACAACATGTAATTTTCATACCACTGAACTACAAAACAAAATCTGAAAAGGAAGCATGCAGGGGCATGTATTTGTGACATACCCTAGACTGTGAGATTATAAGTTAAGCAGCCTTTAATTACAGTATTTTAACACAAGTGTGTTATTAAGATCATTGTATATTGATTTTGTTCTTTAACATGAGCCATTTATTTAAGGAGAACAAAATCAAAATGTCCATCCCCTCATTTTCATGTTCTCCATATTGTGTGCGTTTAATAGTCCACCGTGTTTGTGCTCTTAGGATTCCTACAAAATATAGGTCAATTCAAGTCCCTTTTCCACACCGTGGCACATTTCTTTTCACAAAATTGAAGAAATCCAATTTTTCACATCTCCTCCCATCATTTGCTCATTCCTGCCCCAGATGAATATGCATGAGGGGAAAGAAGAGCGCTGCACTGATTGCGAACTAGGTAGGTTGGAGATGACAAGAGAACTGTATTTCCCGTCCCGTGCACCTGTTTGAGGAATAGCAGCAGAATGCTGCTGAAACAAGGCAAAAACAGCTTAGCGGATGGACACGTGGCATCATGGGGTTGTAAAGTACATTCTGGTACACAGTATAATTCCAAAAATGTACAATTCTTCCATTGTTTTCACTTTAAAAACATCCAAACTTCTCTATTTTCTTTTTGCACCGATCAGCCACAACAATAAAACCACTGACAATTTAAGTGAATAACGTATCGTATGGTTTGTGCTGGGAAACTTTGTGTCCTGGCATTCGTGTTACTTTGCACCACGGAAGCCTAGTAAACATAACTGCAGTAGCAATGAGTCCCACCGAGGCTTTAACCTGACCTCCCAACTCCCCAGATCCCAATTCAATTGAGCACTCGTGGGATGTGATGGAGCAGAGGCTCCACTCCTGCCCCAACAAGACCCAAATGATCCTCTACCAGTTAGAGATGGGTCAGATCAGAACCAGGGTTCTAATCCAAATGCAAGTCACTCATCAGTTATGGTACTGACATCACTGATCAACGTGCTGATTCATGGATCGTCATTCTAAAGGCCTTTGAACACCAGATCCGTTTTTTTTCATGCAAATAATTTTGCACATAATTATTTTAACCTGAAGGCAGTCACAACGTAATGAAAACAATTTTGGCTTTTATTTCTTAGGGCCAGCAGCAGTTATTCAAAAGTTTCACTTTTGATGAGTACACTTCTGACAGGTGGTTTTAATGTTGTGGCTGATGGGTGTACTTGCACATATTATTACCATGCAAAAGAAACGCGCTAGTTGAGCAGGCGTGGTTCTAAACCCATCTTAGAAACCACGGTTCCATCCAAACCTGAGTACAATCGAATGAAGCACCAGAAGACGTTTAGTCCCAGAGACTCATTTTTCAAGGCAGAAAATGGAAGAACGTCACAGCATGAAGGCCCTCTTCCTCTTATTATAAACTATACCTAGGATGCGTATAGCTGAACCGAGGGCTTCCCAATATCTCAGGCTGATGCCAAATGTCCTTGCTCTGCAGGTGTCCTTATCTGTGGCTAATATTAGCCCAACGCAGTGCTGGATCCAACAGTAGCCTCTGTGGGCTGGAGAAGGGAGGTGTCGCTGGTTCCCCAGGACCATCTGTCTTACAGGCACACAGCATGGGATAATGGCATCATACATACTGCTGCTGCTCACATCGGGGGATCCTCAGATGCAGCCACTGATTTCATCAATCAGGTCTCACGAGCTGGCCACTTTTTGGTATTTAATTGCTGCTTTTGTGGAGCTTGCATACAGATGAGGAAGCCGTTGACCCTCATTTGAATGTGCAGGTTATTAGTGAGAACAGCATGTCAGTAATTAGTGTATTTTTCTTCTCTTGGCTGTCACTTGTTGATGGGAGGGTGAAACCGGTTGGATAAAGCCACCCAACTGTCAGGAGGAAAAACACTGTGACCTTTGTAAAACCCCAAGGACCTTTCACTGGATGTTCCTCAGATATCAGCCACTCTGCTATTACAGGAGCCTTGTAGCCAATGAGAGTAAGCAAACCACCTCTCTCCTTTGTCGCCATTCGCGGCCACGCTAATCCAGAGAGCAAATCTCCATATGCCTGGACAAACCTAATTAACACCCATCACATATTAACACACCCAGCATCAAGCTTTTCTTCCCTGATTAGATGGCTTTTATACGAGCGATGGAGCGACAGTGCTCACTGGCCTTGAACACGTCCGGGAACATTACAGGGTCTTTGTTTTCAGCCCACTCCCCTTTCTCATCTTTGGATCAGTCACATTTACGCGAGATGTGTGCCAGGCTATTAATCACCAAGTCATTAGCTATGCACCAATTACTCAAGATGCCCACTATGGTCTTTGATGAGAGATTCAGCAAACTCTGGAAGACTGATTTGGTGAATATTTAACTGTTAAACGTTTGCCAATCCTTTCACACCCCCTCACCGCATTAAAACACTAGAGCGCATCTGGCCTCTAAAGGGAGAAATGCATAATAATCCAAATTTCTCAATTAATTCAGGCATAATATCTATATCTACATATTTTTAGCTGTGCTGCAAATTCAAAAACAGACATTCTTAGGTTTGGAACCAGGTACAATATTTTGCATGGCAAATGACCCCATTAATATCGCGCTTTTAATCTTTAGCACAACATAATTTGCTTTGAAATCACCTGTTCAGAGACGCCCAGCAATGACAGTGAGCGATCCAAAGGTACTGGCCGGACCAGCAGGATTCATTTTCAGTTTCTTGCCCAAAGATGCCTGATGTTTCTGTACCTGTATTTCGCTTGATTAATATAGGTTTTCGAAAAGATTGTTGACAGTTGGTGAACTTAAAGCACAAAGACTACTTGAATAGGTTGAAGGGAAGACTGGTGACGGTTCACAGGGGCGTCAGACTCCAGGTGAATGTAGTCTGTGTCTGTCTGAAAGTAGTCTGTCTCCCCACTCAAGCCCAACTCCCTTGTCGCTTTGAAACCTACATCGGTCTGCGGTGTTGCTTTGATCGTGCCAACGAATGCAGACAGGCTCACACTGGAGGTGACACATTAAAGCTTCCAATCCATCCTGTCTATCTATATGAGACATGGAGGGATATGATAAAACAGCATCATATGACAACCAGAGTACGTGAACAAACTGAGAAATGTGCGCTACCTGCTGCACCCATTCCTAATTATACAGACCAAAGAAAATCTGATCTATATTATCATTGGATCACTTGAATGTAAATGGTCCAGATTTTGTCCATTTGTCCAAATTAAATAAGATTTCTAGAAACAGATAAACTTCCTGCTATCTTCGAAAATAATGCCAGATTTTAGGGAAGGCAGCAGATTTCATCGTAGGCATTTGGCTTATTCTGTTTTTGGGGTCTTTTATCTGTGGCTACCGTCAGGTAGGGTGATATTTGCCTGAGGTAACGATAAAGTATTTGTAAGTATGGGGCTGCAGGTACCTGGCAAAAGGGCTGGAAAAGCAAAATAGTAACACTCTCCCCTTAATTGTCGGGTGCCTTTGAGTAGTTCCTGACTTTACTTGACACTTTCACCCCTAATTGGTTTAAAATGCATGGTGACCACCGGCCCGTTAACCTAAAAGTCCCAGAAGTGAGTGAATGAAACTATGCAGATCTCACACAATTCACATTGGCTCCAAAAAAAAGAAAAAAGAAAAAAAGGCCCAGTTTGGGTGCAGATTAAATGAAGACTGACACCATGAAAAAGGTGCTCTTTAGCTCAGACCAAATATGGCACACTACTGACATTTTTCTCAAGTGCACAGGGGAACTTTAAATAGAAGATTCAGTCTCTCATACAAACCATGGAAGATATTTTAGCCAAATCAACACCCACCTACCAACTTGTCATTTCGCACGATCTGTTTCCATGCTGTTTTTAGCACCTTGCTTCCCTCTGGGGACACTGAATTAGAGATCTGAGTACTGCAGCGCTCACAGTATCACGCTCCCCTGGGTATTATGGGAATAATTAAGCCAGATGCTCTGGTTTCCATTGCTTATCACCAGAGTCATCAATAAAAACAGACATGAACATGACAGCTAACTATTACTCTGGTTACTGATGGAAGTGAATGCTATGTCCCATTTCTTCCCTTTATCCTTTAGCCCACCGATTTCTGATAGCGGTTGCACTTTACTTGTAGCAGTACCCCCAAGAGTCTCTTAGAAACAGGAGATGTCCTGTTATTCAGGACCAGAAACAGGTCATGAGACTTTGTTGTAGCACAGCCAAAAAGTTAGAACGAGGAATCTGAGGTGAATGTATGAGTGTTAAAAGATACACAACTTTTCATTTCCTGTCAATCTTAACCCTAACCCTCAATGAACTCAGTAGCCCAACCTTATCAAAGAGTTTTTCGTTCTTTAAATTCACCCATCTTTTTTTCTGGAAATAAAACAGAAACTACCAATTTTTCCATTACAAGCCAATCGTATCTCCTTAAAGGTCTACTTACGATGATAGAATGCAGAATACTGTGGCATGTGACCACATCTGCTGTTGGTTTCTGAATGTTCGCTGTTGAAAAGGACCATAATGACTGTGATGGGGACATACTAAGAAGTGAGGATTAGATGAAAATTAAGCCTCAAAACTCATCCCAAAAAGAGATTAGAATACAAGAACATGAGAATAAAAATACAAGCTAACACACAAAGTCACTTGTAAAAGCCAGATCTAGGTTTTAAAATACTGGCCCGTCTTTAGCGCCAAAAGATAATGGGAGCTGTAGATTTTTGTTGCGGTTACATCTCTGCAGCGATACAAGTGGTCAAATTTGAATGGAACTGTGTTGCTTTCAAAAATCCTCGCCTGCAGCAGTGCAGTCAAACCAGAGGAAGAGCTGGAACGAGATTCACGGTGATGGAGGTCCAGCGGCCTCAGGCTAATCACAACAGGACATGGGTTGTTGTGATGCCGTGGAAGCTGTTCATTTCAAAAAGCGCAGGCTCAAGATAAGTGCTCTTTAATAAAAACCCAGGCTAGTGGACATGAAAAGAAAGCACAATGAAAAGCTTCTCTACATTAATTGACACTCGCGGGTCCATTAAATGCTCGCTATAGCCTGATGTAATTTCTCTCGATCAGAGCACTCAATGCAGTGAGGTTCAAAAGCGATCATGGGAGTTAATTACGTTCAAAGGAGCGCGGCAGTTTCATCACACCAGGCTGTGGTGGGGATTAATGGCAGGCGTCACTGAAAAATCCAATAGAGGAGTGATTAGCATTCCTTGGAGATAGCCAAAGATTCGGTGCGTTGCTTGATAATCTGCACGTCTTAGTCCGTCTCAGCTTGACACACAACATGTAATTTCATCCCAGAGGGAGAGTAGATTCATCATGGTACACGGAGCTGAATCATATTTAGGAGCATTATTATGAGAACATCTTGTTGTCTTTGAACCACTTGTGTCAGCGCCGTGATATGAGAGGATACTGATGTATCTCCTTACCAAATGTCAGTCAGAGTGCTCTCGAGAATGTACTGTGCTCGTTCACTATGACCCTAAACGCAGTGAGCTCCGAATAACGATGTTAAAATCTTGACCCTTGATGTGGTTGCCTTGTTAAAAATGATTGATAGCAGACAGCAGCATCAGGTCGGTGATAGTGGGTATTTTTAGGAGTGATTCTGATGTGTTAACGATGCTCAACATCGAGAAAACTGTATTAATCTCACGTATCTTGTTGCCATGTGTTTGGAAACACAGGTCCCTGGACTCACAGAGAAAAAAAACACTGTTTTTTGGGGAGATTATACTTAAGATGTGAAGTAGCACTTAGTGGTTTTCTGGCCATTTAGAGGGAGCAGAAATTAGTTAATTAGACATTTAGTGGTTGAAGACTAATTTTAGCGTTTATTATGTGTCTTGTTATGGCCATGTAGAAAATTTACTCTTCTTTGGGCCCTGTTTTGGTCTCCACCACCAAATCTAGTGAGAACATAAGCACAGCAAAGACCCCGGCTAGAGGCCAAAGATTTGGAGTCGTTTTGTTTGTCGTTTTGCTCACATTCGTAGGTTTATCGATGATTGTCAGTTAATCGAGCTGCACGCTTCAGAAGCAGTTTTGCAGAGGCAGCGGGAGATGAGTGAGGCATTTGATGACACGTCATGTCCATGTTGCGTACTCATGCATGAGACATCGTACCTAGGACACCTCTTCCGGCCGTGACTGGGCCAAGGAAGTGCACCGCGCTTAAGGTACAGACGGTCCAGCATGAGGGAACGCTAAAGCCCAACATTTATTTGATTTCGCTGCTGTTGATTTTTGGAATTTTGGCAATGTTTTCTGTCCTTGACCTTTCACCAATAATGCCTAAAACAATAATAATAATAATATTAATTTTGATTTTAGACCATAGGCTGTCTAAAATTTGGCGGAGGTAAAAATCTTAAGCAGCTAAATGTTAAATGCACTACGTTCACCCGCTGCTGTTACTGAAAACTTGTTACTGACTGGCTGCCTTTTCTGGAAACAGTGCTAATGAGGAATTTCAAAGTTTGAAGCCGGACTGGGACTGCAGCTTCTAAAGCAGAGATAATTATCTGTACATTTGTAAAACCAGTAGCGAGCCCATTAAAATTACAGTAATCATTTGAGCTCTGTAACACAGCATGGATGACTGTAGCCCTAAATACAGAACTCAGACAGCCCCAAATATATTTAAAGATAGTGGGAGGAGCAGGCTTGGGCTCCTAGTGCGAACGCCACAGAAAGTCATCTACAATAGTCTCACAACAGTCATCATGTTCGACTAAATCTTACACATTTGAGATGGAATCCAAGCCTCACTTCATTTCCGAACGCTCACTCGGTTCAACTGAGGATTCTCCAGATGAGGATTTGTCTTTGACAGGTCAAGCAAAACAAACAAACAAACCAAAATAAAGTGACACCAACGAATAGAATCTACCAAAATAAGCTAGCATTTTGTGTGCTAACACCTTTCCATTCTTTGTTTGTGACTGTTTATACAAATAGTGTTGTGGTTTACATCCCTGTGTGGGAATAATGACTTACAAAACCGAGTGTGTTGGATAATATATTTGTTTTTAACAGTAATATAATACACATCTAAAAGAAATTACGATATCACATAATGCATTATGATCCAAAATTATATATATATTTTTAGTAACTATTCCACAATGCATCACATCATATACAACCAACCCATCAAGGTTTCTGCATGTTAAAAGGCAGTTCTTCCCCACCACTGTCTCAATGTTCGTGTTGGGTCTAAATCTCGGAGTATGTTCCATGTGTCATTTTCCAGCTCCTCCTGTGGGTGATCCTGATGCATCCGCAGGCCTGACATGATATATATAATCCCTCCAGAAAGTTCTGGGTCCAGACCAGAAGGCATCCTGATCAGATGTCTGAGCCATCTCAGCTGGCTCCTCTCGACCTGTAGGAGCAGGAGCTTCGCCGGATGAATATTTGATATCCTGATATTTATAATTTTGCATTATTATGGCCAATTTTAACAGTTTTTAGTGACCACTGCATATAAGACGACTGGTCCCTCATTAGGCTGTACAATACCAACCAGTACCTGAGCTTCTACGCTTTGATTAACTGCTATCTAACAATAGGCTTTTTCATTGTATACAAATAGTTGTATTTCGGCAGGTCTGTTGGTGAAAGTGATGCAAAAGGAAAATTTCTATTGCATTTTATTTGGATACCTCCGTAAAACATGATTCCCTCAGTCGTGCCCTTCCAGTGGAGACAGACGCTGCCCAAAATGCTAGAAAACGCTAGTTAGCCTCTGTGCACCACTACATAGTTAATAGTCCAATGATTTTTTTTAATCACAGAGGCCCTTTCTGTTTTTTTCTTTCTCCCCTGACCCTCAGGCAATGTGACTCTGCCATCGCCAACCAGCATCAGAATTTGCCTTGGGTTCAACTCTTTACTCAGTAACTGCCTGCATTAGCGCATCTGCATACAAAGTACAAATTCATCTTCTCTTTTGTTGCAAACTCTAATTTGCACTCAGATGAGGCAACAACAACACTCGAGGAAGATATTGCAAGTCCGTTTCAGCAGAACTTTGGCTCGGAGCAAAGTCATGACACCTCGCTCGTCTCCTCCGAGCGGCGTCTTGCACACACACACACACAGACAAATCGCCTGGTACAGAACCTGTACAGGCAGATTGTACAGGCAGTAAGCTACCGATGCCATATATCAAATCCTCCAAGTTTATTTCAAGATAATATCAGTGAAATTATCTTGCTGCACTGGTGGACAATTGTTCCGGAGATGAATCTCAGGGGAGGGATTATGGCTCACTGGCTGTTTATCAGCCCAGAGCTGCTGATGGGATTTTAATGAAAAATTGTGTAACCATGCAGAAATGCTCGGCTGTCACATCCTCGAAATTATGACGATTGTTCCGTGAGAGCACAAACGTTTAACTGTGCGTGTCACACGCAATATCTCAGATACCTCTTATTGCCCTGCAACCAACCAGCTAATGTGTTTTTACATTTGTCGCATTCAGATCAAGTTTCTCTGAAAAGTCACCTGTGTTCTGGGATGACTGATAAACTAATGAAACAAAAAGCAGATTTCAGCAGATAAATTTCAGTCTCCAAACTTTGTATTTGTAGAGTCTGGATGATAATTCTCATCCTCACCTTCCATTAAAGACGTCCCCTGAACCAGAGGAGGGACCAGGTCTCACGTAGGTTCATTCAAGTCATCCAGACTAATAAAACTGGATGAGATGATTATGGGAAAGGAAGCTGGATTACAGTAGAAATGAAAGCCATATTAATGGTTCCAGAAAATAATAATTTGTGGCGCGCTTCACACATCATAACACTTTCTAATAGAACAGTGAAAAGAAAACTCAATGAAAGTACATTCTGTAGGCACATTCTTTCTCCACAAAAGGTGCTATCAAAAAGGCAGGAAGGGAAACAATAATAAATAAAATAGTGCTAGGTTTATTTATTTTAAGTATTGTTTTTTGGTGTTTTTTTTGATTAGCCCATGAACAAAAATGATGAGTGGGAGGGATGTGTATTGTTTTTTTTTTAATCTTTTTTCTTTTCTGTACATAAAATACTAATGTTATATGCTTGTGCTGTCGGAAATATTCTGACTTTCCGAAACGGCAAAAGAAAAGTGCTATCATAACACGCAAGTTCTATTTCCATATTATGATCATTTTTATAGTTTTTTTCTTTAACAAATCATTAGTTAGTTAGGATTCGCCAGCCCGTTGTTTGTTTAAAGGTCATTTTTATTAACACGCCACAAGAGCGGCATGAAGCAATGTTTTACAGTGAAAATTCAGCAATTATCATTCTCGGGTACCAGGTATGAGCTCTAATATTTCATCGTTCATATTCATCATTCATGTCAGTCCAGCCAAACTGAGGCCAACATTTGAAACACACTCAGCCAGCAGGTACTGTCAAAGATTATTGTTGAATGGCAAAACAAAGAAAAAAAAATTTAATTCAACAGGGAAACAATAGCAGTTTTTCACAGCTACAACACTGATTTTGGGTTTTTTTTGCAGGTTTTGTTAGTGCAGCACAGCCTTTGTGTCCCTGGGCCACAGGTGGGCTAATCATTTACCCAGCATGCAACACGCTGAATTATTATGAGCACAACTCACCACGAAACCACCTGGCTGCACGTTGGGCATATCGTCCCTGTGGCTCAGGCGTCGCTGCCAGAAATGGCCCAGATCTGGCCCCCACATGTGTATCTCATCTGGAACATAATAGATCACAAACAAACATCCTCCAACACACACACACACACACACACACACACACACACACACACAGGTCTCCAGGGTGATGGTGGTTTTGGATGCCCCGCATGCTGCTGACAGCACTCGAGCATCCAGCCCGCCCCTCCCTTTGGGTGTTCAAGCATTCCATTGCTCCGCCCCATCTTAAGCTCCAGGCACTTTTTATTCCAATTAATTAGCATAAATATATGCGAGTGAGTTCTTCAGCACTCACCCATCCCCCCCACCTACTGCCTCCTCCTCCTCCTCCTCCTCCTCCCAGCCACCCCTCGACGATCTAGTATGCAAATGTTAATTAGAAATTGATGTATTGCAGGAGGGTTTAAAGTAATGACATCCCGGGGGGAAACTTGCACCATAAAGTGCGGTAATCCTCATCGACAGTGCAACATTCTGTAGCACAATGTGTCTAGAAGTGCACCTTCGAGCCAAAATTGTGTGCCACGAAATCCACATGAAATGTCGAGATGACAGATATTTCAAGGAGGCAAACTTGCAAGTGAATACTGTAAATGTTGTCATTAGAGGCTGTTGTGTTGCTGATGTCTGACTTGATTAGTCTTTGCTTTGGGATATCAAACACCACAGGAGTAAAGACAAAAGTGAGGAGAGTTGTTTACTATTTATTACCATGCAAACCTACAAGCATTAAACATGTTGGATTACTTTATCTCATCGTGTCAGGCGACCTTATGGATGTATGTGTGCACAGGAACCAGTGAAGAACAACAGAAATGAAGTTCTAGCACGTTTGTCCTTTCAAAGACATGAAGAAAACACCTCTGAGTGCTGTGTAGGAAGCAACAGGTTGATCGGGGACGCAAGAGGCATCTTTTCATGAAAAATGTGATAACGTCAAATATCAGCCATCAGACATCGACCTGAAATAGCAGGTAAATAAGTAATTAAAGGAGGCATTTATGGTCCATAATCCTTGTCATGGGTAACACCTGCGTTTACACCGGTTATTTCATGCCAAAGGAAGAAGTTCTGCCACGTCTGGCCCACGGTACAAATGTATCTGGACCGAGAGATAAGACAGTTCTGTGTTACTGGATCGCCAGATTGAAGAATTTGGGAAAATTCTAACCAGAGTTAAATTATTTTGCTCCCATTGTTTTCTGATTGTTTTTGGTTACCCGTGATTAAACTTGTAAAAGACTCTGAAATGTCTCATTTTAAGATTGATCCCTCAGTGATTTTTTTCCCATTAACCCCTGGTCTGTTCTGAATTCTCCAAGGTGTCTTGGGAGCATTAAGTTGTATAAACAATTCATTGTAATAGTGATTCTAAATTTAAATTGATTGTTGACTCCATTTGGCCCTCTACCCAGTTTCTAATTTTGAGCCCCACTGTGACCGAGTCTGACACGCCCTCACAAAACAACAAACTCAGGATGTGTTTCTGTTATCTGAGTTCACTAACCGCAGCAATCATAATCGTGTTAAATGGTCACACAGGGCATTTCGACCCAGCAACTTTCCATCAAAACAACAAGCAGCATCGCAGACTGTGAACATGTAATTAGCTTGTGATATCACCTCCCCATCATTAGTGCACTTAAATCTAGACAAATACTTACGTTCTCTGCATACTACATTCATTAAGCTTTATGAAGAGTTGGGTATTTTACTGCCTTAACTCTACAACGTGACAAAGGGACTTTAATTTAAAACATATAAAGAGGCAAGACGAGGCATATCTTACATGTGCGACAGGTTGAAGACTTTAGTGATCTTATCTGTCTCTGTTAGGATGATAACATTTACAAAAAGACATTTAAGTGAAGAGGAGAGGAGGGGACGCTCCCTGTCTGGTTCTTCAGTGTTCGATAACATCATTTTCCAAAGAAGTGATTCATCAGCAGGCGGCTGTTTTATCCAAAACACAACCCGATTCGTAGCAGTTTAGCTGTGCGGCATCAATTTCCATATTGATGAACCAGACTCTTCCCAGCAAACACGCAGAGTTAACCCGGAGCCTCACTAAAGTCCTGCTTTGTGTTCCAGGCTTCTGGCCCAGGACCTCCTGCCTGTCGCTGCCTGTGGGCGGGAAGCCAGGACGGGGAGTCATGTGCTTACAATATGAGCTCCCTGGAAAAGATCAAATTGAGTTAACTGTATTTAAAAAAATACTTGAAAATGACAAAATCACTCATCTCTCTCTTCTGAACCCTTTACAGAAACTGGGTCATAAGAAGGAGGAGAAAATCAGGTCAGAGTTATCACATTATACTATAGTTGGCGAGAAAAAGAGAAACGTAAGATTTAAGACCCTCACTTGCTCATGTGGCACTGGAAGAGAATAAATAGCTAGAAGGATGGACCATATGATCACAATGACGCATGGTGGGCTTGTTGCTTTCCCTCCCCTCCCTCAGTCTCATGCAAGCAGTCCTTTAAATCTGAAGTGACCCAACCGCAATTACGAGAGATTTGAAAACAACCTAATTCAAAGGCATTCAACGAGAAACAAACTGCCGCATTACATTAAAAGCATCGCACGAAAGGCTCGTTGTGTGAAGACACGGCGATGATAAATGCTGCACTCAAAGGCTCCAAAGTGTAAACAAATATGGCACAAACTCTGCGCTTCATCTTCATCATGTGACTGTTTTCCCGCTGCCCCGCTCGCGTCGCTTTAAAACGGAGTAGCAAATGTCTTCACACTGCAAAATGTGCATTTCACATTTCCCCCTAAAACAAAATGTATATTTCATGGCACGGTTACATTATGAGCACAATATACAGCTTGGGGTGGGCGAGTCTCACTTTCCTTCCATGTAATGAATTTCTTGCAACGAGATGAAGAAAATGAACCGGTTATGGTTAGAACATAATTAACATCACATTATCATATTAATTAGCACTTTGATGACACCCCGTAACATTTGTGGCGCAAAAATGTTCTGTATGCAAAAAAACAGGCTGTTTTTGTGTCCAGCTCAACAGTTAGTAGCGTTGTGTCAAGCCCCAAAACACAGCAGGAAGAGACTTAATCTAGAGGCAATGAGTGGACAGTCCAACACAAGATTTTCATCTAGAGAACAAGAGTTTGTGTTCCTCTTGAAAGGGTTGGGTTTAAATGCAGACTAAAGGCAAACTCACTCAAAAGTATGGGTCAAAACGAGGCATCGGTCCAATCAGCAAGCAATCCAAAAGGCCACAGGCAGAGTCCAAAAACAGGACAAACATCAGAACACCAACACAGACCAAAACATCTACTGCAAAGCTGCGGACACACTACTAGTCATCACTGGCAAGTTGGCCAGAGATCTTTAAATGTCTGACCCTTTGGGTTTTTAACTACTGGTTGGAATGAAAAAATGTGATGAGCATTTTTTTCATTTCATTCATGACTTTATTCTCATTTTGACAATTTATAGAGTAAATGATTAATAGATTCATTATGAAAATAATCAGGAGGGTAATGGATGACAAAAACAATCATTAGATTCAGCTCTAACTGAGTGAATCCCCACTTTAAGGGGTGGGCCAGACCATCACAATGGAGGGGGAAGAAAAGAACCATCAAAGGAAGTGTAAATCAGAAACAAGAGGAAAAACCTTCAAAATAAAACAGGAAACAATGAACTAGAAATAATAAAAAAAACAGATTAATAATGTTGAAACTCAATATCACCATTTCAATCAGTTATTTATGCCTAAACTAAGTAGGATTGAGTTTTTGGTGCAATATTTGTTTGAGTTTGAATCCAAGTGATTTTTCTTCAATTTTACATTTTATGTTATTAACTGCAAAAACGGGCGGCACAGTGGTTAGCGCTGTCGTCTCACAGCAAGAAGGTCCTGGGTTCGATTCCGGGTCAGGATGTTTTTGTGTGGAGTTTGCATGTTCTCCCTGTGTCTGCGTGGGTTCTCTCCGGGTTCTCCGACTTCCTCCCACATTCCAAAAACATGCAAAACTGGGGGTCAGTAGGTCAATTGGTCACTCTAAATTGCCCGTAGGTGTGAATGTGAGTGTGGATGGTTGTTTGTCTCTATATGTCAGCCCTGCGATGAACTGGCGACTTGTCCAGGGTGTACCCCCCCCCCTTCGCCCCAGGATGCTGAGATAGGCTCCAGCCCCCCCCCCCCGCGACCCCTAACGGGATAAGCGGTAGGAAATGAATGAATGAATTGCAAAAATGTCCAGTAAGGTGGAGTTATCTGTACTCCGTCTTTTGGTTGGCGGGGAACCGGATCCGCTCGTCTCTACCTCGATGCATCTGACATGACATCTGCAGATGTTTGAGGCGCAAAAGACCTTGAAATAGTTTTACTGAGAGGACGAAGAGTAAAGAAAGGAAGGCGGCGGGTGAGCGGCAGTGAGTGAAAGGATGAGAGTTCAGGACAAAGACAAAGAGTGAACAAAGAGTGAGTTTGTATCCAGTTTTAAAGTGTCACCAGTGGTTTTTGTGTTCATTACTATAAAAATGTACAGTCAGGTTTGTGCGTCAGGACGGACATGTGCTTCACGAGCCTTTTGATGCTGGCCAGAGATTCTCAGGGAAGACGTAATGCGTCCGCCTCCAACGCCAAAGGGAACCTTTCACATCTGGATGTGATGCAAGGGCACATGTCAAGACAACATTATGTTTCGAACTTGGATGAGAACATGTTGCGTATTGCATTTAACCAAATAATTGGTAGAATTTTATAAACACGCAGGAACACTTCCTACTTTGACAAATCACCATTTCTGGAGATACATGGTTTTCATTGAATAGGAGGAGGGGGGGTACACAAATCTTACAAATGTACTACAATAGTTATGTGTAAAATGCTGAATAAATGTGTATAAAGTTACACACAATAGAGATCCTTGAGTCATAAACGTGTGAATATATTCGATGTGAAACAGCTCCCAAATATCACAAAGGTTTAAATTTTGACCAACAAGCAATAGAGACTGATTAAAAGTGTGACTGCTCAGACCGAGATGGCTCTCGGAGGACACATTCAGCCATTGTGGCCTGATGCTGAAAGGGCGTTAATGCATCCATCTTGAAGAGATGTAGCCTATAATCTTTACTTCTCCCAAGTGTGTGTGAGTGTGTGTGTGTGTGTGTGTGTGTGTGTGCACTGTGGAAGGAGGCGACTCAAAAAATACCCTGAAATCAGTATTTTGTCTCTGTCGCAGAGGCACAGAAACGAGGCAACTCCATCGATTTTAACACATACGCTCAGACAAAAGGCAAAACCTGCTGTTGTAGAGCTTCGCTAATCCGGGATCAGTGCAACCATTGTGGGTGAGGAGGCCTGTACAGATACAGGGCTGTTTACGTGGACTTGAATTCAACAGAAAAACTGTTTTGGCTGTTCTTTTACACAATGACAGCATTCTGGGGGCCTGAAATCTTTTGAAATCGTGTTCAAACTGTGACGTCAGAGCCATTCGAACGTGCATATTACTGGGGTTGGGACCTCAGCTCAGACAAAGCTTTTTCATTTGTTCTTTGCAGATCCGTGTCAACACTGATTGTTTTCACAACAATGCCAGGTTAAAGGCAAGACTCCGTTTTTAGCAGAGCCGTGGTTCTTTTTTCATTGTGGTTAATGCATGTTGGATATTCTTAGAAATGTCTGAAAACTTCATTTTCAGCATTTTTTCCATATATAATGTAATGTAGTATAATAGTATAAAATGCCGTTTTTGACATTTCAAAAACTACATATATTTAAAAACGAATGAAATATTCAATTTGCATAACTATTATAGAATATATGAAAGTTTTTATTAAATTGTGACAATAAAACATTTTCCACATTATCTTATTCTTTTTAGATGCACTATAAACAATAGTTAACGGAATAGTTAACTAATAGTTGTGCAATCAGCCACAATGACATTTAATCATTTGTTAATGAACAAATAAAGACTAAAAGAGAAAGAAAAGAAAAAGTATTAAGATCAGTTAAAGATTCTTTTAGATTATTAAAATGTTTTCTTTAACTATATTTGTCTTATATCACCATTTAGAGAACAGAAACGTAGGAATTTAATAAACATTGACAGTAGTTTAAAACTCTGGGTAAACATGACATCCTGTCGTGTAGTGATTCCAACTGTTACGAATTTCGGTTGTGCGTCTCACCTTTGACGATTCCGTGTGTGCGCTCAAGATAAGCAATGATGACCGAGCAGAAATTCTGTTCCTTGCCCATATTCTTCACCCCAAATATCCAATTAAAGCAAATAAAGAATTAATAAAACATCTGTGGCACGTCTCTCCCTGAGCCCAGTGTCATTACATGCTGATTAGTTCACTTAAAGCCAAGGAAGATACACGGCTGGTCCCCTGGCCGGGACATCAAAGGTTCAAATCGTACTATCCTCCGTTCTCCAGAGATGGATCACAGTCTCAACCAGCTGTCCTGATTAAGTCCCCCTGTGGCAGGGAAATGTCCTCTCCCGGTGGACGCGTCCTCAAAGATTTCATGCACTTTAGTCACGTTTTATGACACGTTTGAGAAAAACGTCCTGCCACAGTGGAGCCTTTTGGATCTTTTATACCTCAGTTTCACTAAGTTTTTATAGCCGTGCTGCTCTCCTGAGCTGGTTATGACTTTCAAAAGTCAGATCACTGTGAACATATTGAGTTTTGATGTAGAAGAAATGTCAGACCTCTGACAGGAAAACGTGCTGATAAAGGTTTCGGCGTAAATGACCCTCACGCGTGTATGACCTTTATATGTGAAAGATGTTGTATGTGTGTGTTTCAACACCCTTCACTTAAAAGGTCATAGTTTCGGTGATGGTAGCCTCCCTATATAGACACCCACACACATGGATATGTTGAAGGGAAAATGAACATGCGTGTATTTGCTATGTCAGAATGAGTCAGAAGAATCTTGAGTTGAGGCGGGCGTTGTCGAACATTAAAGAGGATACTGTTTCTATTCTGTAAATGTAAATGTCCTGTATTTATATGGTGCTTTTCTAGTCTTTTACACAACAAAGCGGTTTTACGCTACAGGTTTTGCATTCATACACTGGTGGCAGTGACTGTATTCAACCACATGCACTTAGAGCGCAAGAAGTAACCAGCGGGAACAAAAAAAAACTGACAACAGAGCATTGAAGATTATCCTGCTAGTGCTAATAATGAAAATGGAGATTGGCGATCTGCTCCCATTAAGCTTGGTGGAGGCAGAAGCTGCCGGTTGGCCGCAGCTCAAGCCGCGAGAGTGGGAAGACGTACGAGGGCAGTGGGACGGTACTGAGGGCTGATTAGCAACATGTCAACAAGGTGGCTATTACTGCAGACCTTACAACCTACAAGCAGCTGCTGAGGAGAGGGGCGTGTTGGGGAAGGTGCGGGTGTCTGTGTGCGTTTGAAATACACCTGGTTTCCATTGTCGGCTATTTATTACCAGAAATGTGAAAATGTTATATTTTAGTGTTTGCTGACAGCTACATAATCACCTTAAAGTAAATGTGCTTGGAGCCTTGGTTCCACATCACGCTCCCGTTTTGATCGTTTACAGTAAAAAAAACCAAAAAATAACATGTACTATACGCATTGTGATCGAAAATAGCCAACGGAGCAGTCATTGTCATGGATGGCGAACAAATTCTGAGGGGGTGGGGCTTAACATTGTGTAAGCAATAGAAGCAAATACTAACCATTCTAATGCAACAACTTGTAGATGACCTTGCACAAGTAGCTCTTCCTTTTCTTTTTGTGAATCTGTGTCTGGTTCAAACACGTGTGGCTGAATTACTCCACTGTCAGAAGTGCCGATGTGCAGTGTATAGTAGACTAGTTTAAAAGTTTTGATGCATGTGTTTCACGCCTTCCTGGCATCTGGAAGCGCTCCTGCTCATATGACTGATCATCTCTGACAACCATCGCGGACAGTGTTCTCCTTCTCAGACTTATCACTTCACCCGTCAGGTCAAGCAAAGCGGCAAATAAAATGAGACTAAACTGTACACTTTTAAATTCAGCAACTGAACAGAACATCTTAAAATAAAAAAAAAATAAAAAACTCAACATGATTATTTAATCATTATGAAAACCAGCCTCCATCTGTGCAGCCAAATGATACCTGGAGACAAAAACTGACAGCGATGCCAGTCTGAGTCATGTTGTAATCAAACTTTACATTTCATGCACTGCTCCCATATAACAGAGAGGCCCCTTCTAAAAGACAGTCTTCGGGGCCTCTCCTGTGTAAATGCCATCCCACTTCATTCGTCTGTCTGAAAATGTCACCCCGCTACCCTTTTCATTAGCTCACCAGCTTTTGTTGCGTTTATACACCTTTCTCCATTAGAGGGATCACACAGCCATGGCGACGCTTTGAAGTGTGACTGTGAGACTGTTCCCGATGCCCTGCCACTTGGATGCTTTGGTTGGATGTTTGCTCGGCCGTGATCATCTGCTATTGCAGATTCTCTGCTGCCTCTTGTGCTGCAGCGCCGCAAAGGGGAGGGCCGTCAATCGTGTCTGTAGAGGAAGACGAAGAAAGCTGTAATTTTAAAGTTTTTGCTTCCTTTAAAGTTTTTAAGATGGCTGACGGCTGACTCTTTGACATTTGAAATTAAAATGCCCATTTGCTTACATTCCTTCCTAAAATGTATTCAGAGACAAACTTTGCTGTCAGCCTCTACAAACACACAAACTACAAAACTATATCTCGCCATCAACAATAGCAGAAAGCATATCAACATAAATATCTTATTAATTTAAGTTAAAATTAGTCACAAAATCTGAACTCAAGGTTATCGGATGCGGAAGTTTTGTCAAGGCCCCTCACATCTCACTCAAACACACAAGACAGACCCTTTGGCATTACACAGAGACGTACAAGGGTTTAATGTACCTGTAACGTAAATCCATTCATTTAAAAAACCTTCAATATTTGAACTATCAAAAATATTGGATTTATTCACCAATTAAACAGTTGCATCGGAGCAAACTTTCGTTAAAACTCCATTTTAGTTTTAATGTCCATGTTTCGTTGAACGGTCGTTCCGTTGTTTTTTCCATGCAATCTTAGAACAAACAAACAAGGTTGGTGTCAGGATGGTTAACTCACTTGGTAGAATAAATAGTTCATACCAGTGTGTTTATTTCATTAGTGAGACCAGGAAGAGTTTCTCCTCTGAATCTGAATCCCACTTTGTCAACCATTGTCACCGTGACAACAGTGAGCTTGTCCATCAGGATACAGACAAGATACAGAGCGAGAGACTGCGTATCAAAGGGTCGTTTTTAATCACAACATATGGGGATAAAAGATCCAAAGGGCCCATTGTACGGTTAGGTCCAGAAGTATTTGGACAACGACACATTGGATTTGAAACAAAACATGTGCTCGAAGGGCAGAGTTTCAGCTTGAAGTTTAAAGAGGTTTAACATAAATATGGCATTTACTGTTGAGGAATTCCAGCCATTATATGAAGAATACCTTCATTGTAGGGGGCTCAAAAGTATTCAGACAACTGAGTGACGAGCACTTTCACGGCCAGGTTTGGTCCGTTCCTTCGTTACCTCGAGACAAATGAAGCAGATAAAAGGCCCGGAGCTGAATTCAGGTGTTGACGGCATTTAGCAGCTGTTTGACTGGAGCTGTCAGTTGGAGAGAACAGGTTGCTTATCCACGTTTAGTTACATGTATATGATGTCCTTTTGATTATCCCTCTAAAGGCAGGTGTCTCACCACACCAGGTCCTGTCATTGCACAGCTATCAACACTTCTGTTGAAATGACATCTGGCTCATTCACACTGAAGCCTTAAAACATTGTTATGATCGTTTTAGGGGATGCCTTATAATAATTTTAAGGCAATTTTCTTGCATAATTTCATATCTATTGTAATATATTCTGAAATGAAACTCTTGCAGAACAAGGGGAAATGTAAAATGGATGGGTGTCGTCTTCCAAAACGACTTCAGCACACTTCCTGTGTTCGTGTCCACAAACACCTCATCATTCCAGCACTCGTCAACAGTGCACCTGTTACTTGATGACTGATGTCAAAGTCCGCTCCTTGCTCCCTCTCCAGGCCAACGGTTATATTTGCTAATGAGTTGCTTTGCGGCTGCCATGGCAACAGGCCCTTCACTGCAGAGTGTGAAGGAGGAGCGGCACCCCTGACACCAGGAAGCCACCCGCGCTGAGGATCTGCGATGCATAATGCAGTGGCATAACCCTCATCCACACCCCCCACGTCATCCAGCCGTCTTTCTCCCGGTCTGTCCATCCCTTTTTTCCAGCTCTCACTCTCTTCAAACCCCCACCTTCCCCATCCATTCCTCCTGGTTTAATCACATCTACTGGGGGGCCTCGGTGCCCTTCTTAACCCTCCGACAGAATAAGGCAGATGAGGTTTAACAAAAAAAAAGCTGTAAAGTTCACGTATGGTCAAATGAAAAATGAAGGTTGTCAAGGATGAAATTAATATGGATGCAAGTCATGGTGCAAAATTAAAAATCAAGCAACTATTGAATTTTATTTTGCTCATTTCTGGTGAGTCAGCATTCCACTAAATGCAAGTCGTTAATACGAGAAAATCCCAATTATTCACGGTATAATATTTGAGGGTCAAATAAAAATGATTTATTCTTAATTATTGAGGTCTAGAAATCTGTCTCTTTGTTAAAAAGGCTGCAAAATATTTGCATCTGCTGAAGATATGCAATCGAAGACAGGCACAACTAATATGTCTAAAGTGACTCAACATTTATGGAGACAACAGTACAAGAGGATTTAAACAGTCCCTTTCTGACAATTTGGACAGTCTACTGTGGAGGAAATGTCCACATTCTTCCTTAACAGCTGTCAGCGTTGGGTATCAAAATGACTGATGGAAAGATATGTTATTATGTAATATTTATAGTTCACTAAACATCAGGTTTAAAAACTAAGGATAGACAATAAGCTCTTTGACTTCCCTGAACTGAGTCAGACTGATGATGCTCATCAATATCAAAAGACTGGTCACCTATTGATTATCCTGATTTCAATATAAAACATCAAGAAAGAGCAAACGTTTTTGTTTTGGGCCCCAAATATGTCTAATTACATTATTTTGGGCTTATTTTGTAAGATATTGGAGGAGACATTTTCAAAAACAAAAACATAATTTTCAGTTTTTGAGGAATTTTTTGGAGATTCTGTTCTTCACATAATGAAAAGAGGGTAAGTTAAGGGTCATGTTTCAAAGAGGAGATTTATCTTATTTGATATTTGCAGACTGGAGCTCTATAAAGGCGTTCTTTCATATCATCATTCAAAGCATTTTCGCTGGATATAACAGATACCGCTTGAGATATTCTGCAGGCCTGTATTATCCTGTTCCATCCTGTTACAGCCATTGGTTAAATCCTTAAAGACTCATTTCTGTTAAGTAAAATTGTTTACATTTTTCCATTTAAAAAAAAAAAACCTTTTCAGACTAAAAATCTCTTTGAAGTAATTCTACACCTTTGCTTCATCCACAGTAGGCTGTGGGAGTTTATGAATGTGTTACCGACCCTGTCTCCGCTCGCGGCTCCGCCCCTCGCCTGCTCTGTCATCTTCCGACTTTTAAACTAGTCTACTATACGCTGCACAGTGGCAAGTTCCAACATTGGTGTGATTTAGTCGCACATGACTGAATGAGACACTGATTCCCAGAACGAAGAGGGGGAACTACACAAGATGGCCAAGTTGATGCATCAGAATGGTAAGTTTCCTTTTCACAACCCTAAGACATCAGGATTGGTTCCTTAGGATTTCTATGTAGACTCTCAGATTTGTTCCCGGAGACTGTCGGTGGTTGATTGTAGAATGAAAGCAGAAAGACATCAGCCGCTTATTTTGGCCATGTTGAAACGTAGTAAAAAAGAACATGTTAACATGGTCAAAAACGTAATCTTCATCGGTGGTGGTCTGTAACGTTGACATCCACAAATTCATCAACTTCAGACAAGTCAATTTGCAAAAAATAGGCAAAACAAGGTGCAAAGCTACAGCGAAGAAAGATAAAGATATTGTGTGTGATATTTTCTAAACATGTCTAGACTTAATAAATAGAATGTGAGTTAAAATTCATGTTTCAATGAGGTGATTTGGTTTATTTGCAGGCCGGGGTGATAAAGATAAAGATGCTCCTTCTTGGCATGATTTGTTGCCTTTTAACACTGCTTTAGCAAGACATATCAGTTAACCATCGGTAACATTATGTCCATTATTTAAATTAGTGAAAGTTATTGAGGTGAACAAGAAGTTGTAACTGCTGTACATTTTTGCATTAAAATTGGCAAACAAATATATTGAGAGCAGTTGTGTTTATGTGCACATATTTGTTCATGTATAATGTACCGAAGCTGTTGAAAGATTAGGATGCCTCATTTTGTCAGAGTCAAACTCCCTCTCTTGTGCTTTAATGCAGAGATTAGTATCATTAGCCTGCAGCTACAGGTTTCGGTGTCAGCTCCCCAGCGAACCCACAGAGACCATCTATCTAATTACACAGAGGTCGCCCTGACGCCCCTCGTGCCACGGCGTGACCAGATGCCGCCGCTCTCCCTCTTCCATCTGTCCCAATCCCTCCGACACCTTGCCAAGCAGAAGCAGCACAGATTGTGTCTCCTTTGTGACTTCGCAGGCACAGCGGGCCGTGAAGCCGTCTCCAGCCTCAGCGGTCCTGCATCCCATATGACCCTCTCTGGATGTGAGAATGCAGCAATTGCATGAATGCTCAGTTGGGTATTTCACAGTCTGTGATTAATGTGTCACCATTTTACCCATTTGGCAGTTGATAATTGACTTCCTGCTTTGATGGGAAGTCGTGTCATGGCTTGACTCGAGTGACCACTTCATCATTTTCTTTTCGAGCCAGTATCTTATGTTGATGTTAAAACTCGATGAACCTGAGACGGCCAAGGCTCCTGTGAAAACTGGCTTGTCTCAGTGATAGTGGTTATTTTTGTGATGTTCACCTTTGGTATTTTCTCATACGTTTATGAACTACAACTCCTGTTACCACATTACGCTACACACAGACAATACCATATATTGCCAATCATACTGATTGAAGATAAGATAAGAATCTGGAATGTATTTAAACTGGTTTCAATAATACATTTTGGGCCACAATGGGCAAAATAATTCCCAAACAAGACGACCCTGATGTGTCAGCTCATAACCTCGGCATCACAGAGTTAGTTGTTGAGGTAAAATTTTTAGTTTTTCAATGCAAGTAAGGTTGAAACCATTATTGAAAGCATTAAGATGGAGCTGAAATGTACCTGGTGTAGGATTCCCATCTTACATGAAGTCAGTTCTGAACCCCCCAATGGCCTCAGACCCAAGAAACTTTTGGCTGCTCACCAGTCCAGCAGACACAGAACAGCAATTATTTGGCGTTATGATGAATGTCAGTGCAATAATCGCGTCCTTTAAGCCTGTGATGGTCCAACCCAAGTCTTCATATACTTGCACACTTTGTGTCTCTTCCGGATGTTTAAGGAACTATTTAAGTACAGTAGCCCTTCCCTGTGGCATCCCTGCTGGCAGGCAAAGGTTCTTGCCTTGTGAGTCTTATCTTGATGTAAAAGGTCTATTACGTTGGTAGAAAGATTAGGCACTAAACATGTGTTTGGTTTAACCCCAAACCACATGGTTATGTTTAGAAAAAGACCACTGACATTCACTCAAGTTTAGGTACAGAACCTACTTGTTTATGTTTAGGAAATGAACCTTGGTTCACAAACACCGATCTCTTGTGATGTGTCTGTGTCTGTGTCTTTCCTGTCAACCCCAACCTCCACCCCTCCTTCAATGCTTTTGATTTGGAAAATACATGGCAATACATTATCTGTTGTAGGTATCTGACATGGCAGCTTTACATTGCATGTACATTAAAGTCTTTGTGTGCCTCTTGCCAAAAGGGTTCACCTCAGACATCTGGATGAGAGGAAAAAGACCACAACAAAACATCTACAGCACGTTTGACACATTTAGAAAGGGCTATCTTTAACTTATCGATAATCCATCACCTTAGATTGTTGCCAACGCCGAGCTTCTTGCACTCTGTAGGTAGTTTAAACGTCTTTATGAGAAAGGCAAGAGAGACTGAGCTAAAATTTGAGGGGAAAAACAAAATGAACTCATCTTACTCAATGTTAATGTTTATGTAATTTATGATTTGCTTCTCTGTAGGTAGCTTTTCGTTGCTAATGCTACCTGCTAGCTCCTCCTGTATGGACTGTAAGCATTAGGCAAAAAAGGGGCATCCCACCATTTCAGCGTTTAGTAAATAAGTATGGTTACGCTTCTCGGCAATGGAAAAGCAAAATACGCATTTATGTTTATGAAAAGATCCTTATGATTATATTTAAGGCATTGGGAGAACTAATGTCACTTATCTGAAAATCTGTTTCTGCTTTGTGAGGCAAAAATGCGACAGTTTGCCATTTTTTTCATGAGCATCATTTTTCACCATAGGACATAGTAATTACACTTCATGTTGTGCTCTGTGGACCCCTTTACATTAGATTCTGATCATTAAGAGCCTTTGGTAACATAATGTGCAGTCATTATTGCAGGCATCATAAAACACGAGCACATAATGAATTAGTGAGTACTTTTCCATTAGCATGGCATATTATTTTAGTAATTGAGTTTAAAGATGTGGAAGACCTCTCATATTTCTATATATATGAAAAAAAAAAAAAGGCAATTTATTCATCAAAATAAGACGTCAGAGAAAACAAACGATGCACTATACTTGTTGATCGATAGCATGAAATTAAAGCAAACTGCAAGGTTTTGTAAAGATTTGTTGTCAGCAGCACAAGACTTTGGCTCAATGTAACAGCCATTGGACCACTGTCAATTAAAGGCAGAAGAAAACTGTAAGTAGTTGCTTATAAAACCTCACATTGACATGAAACCCATCTTACCACAAAGTCAGTGATATCCAGGTGGATTTTCCTGCTGGTTAAGTACAGTTTGCGCTTGCAATAAGTTACTTCATATGAGGTTTATAAACAATGGAGCCAGTTCTCATCTCCAGGTTGTCACATTTTGTCACGGCCCCTCGTGTCTCATCCAGATGCAGGGGGTACAGTGGCAGACGAGATGAGAAGATGTTAGGCACAATTTGATTTAAAAACAAGAAAGTACAAAGAGGGGTGGAGGTCAGGGTCACACGTCACTTTCTTCAGCAAGTTTATGTCCTGTTTGCAACCAAACGTCACTTTTCTAAACCTGCATATTTTCCTTGCGGAAACCTAACCAAAGTATCTCGGAGTGTTTAGTAGGAAGCAACTGGACTTCTTATCTTGTTTGAAGACGTTGCGCCTCTCATCCGAAAGGCTTCTTCAGTTCTGAGGGTCAGTGCGAGAAACCCAGGTACCCAAACCTGCGTTTAAGGACCTCGAACCAATAAATGTGTCATGATTTTGCTTGAAGCGAGACTGAAACTATAATTGAATTATCAGATTACCTGACTTGATTCATTTTCCTTTGATAGACTAATCAATTAATTGTTAAAGAGAGTTATGAGAAGAAGGTTGGGGCAAAGGATTAATTACTTATAAAACATTCAACTTTTCATTCAGTGAAAAAAATAAATAAATAAATAAATCAGTAAACAAAAGAGCTTCAGCGTGTGACTTAATTCCAGTGCATCAAATATATTTACAGAGCAACACCTCCCACACGTTAACACCAGATTGCCACCATCAATCTCCACTGGGCACCACATTGGCTCGCCCCGCATCCTTCGAGCTGGTCTCTTTTAACTTACATAACCTCTCCGGTTCTCAGGAGCCTGCTGGCTCAGATCTTATCAACATGCAGGTTAAAGGAAGGCGATGAGTAATTCATGAGGTTGTTTCGCCAGACAACCTCGTCGAGACTCATTAGTCATCTGTCAGCCTTCGCTCACGCAAGACTTGTGCTGGTGGGGGGATGCAACAACTTTACTGTTTCCATGTTCAGTCACAAGGACGGTAGAGTTGGTGGAGGGTTTTTAAAATGCAGTGACTGATTTATGGCCATTCATGTACATAGTACTTCAGTAAGAGGTCACGTGAAACTGCAGAAGTCAAAACCTAAGTGAGCCTGTGAATGTGAGATCTTTAATCAAGGACTCTTATGGTTCACCATGTTTTACGCCGGGAAATGAAAGTTTAACTGTATGTTGTGTATGTTTAGTGGCATCATTTCGACATGTGAACCAGCTCTTAATGCTAAAAATCCACACTTCCTGTACATTTTTTATAACATATTGTACCAAGGGAGTCATTTTGTGTACCAGACCCATGCATGACCTGGAGGTTAAAGGCATTCTTGCATGCAGGAGGCTTTTTTCGTTGCCTAACAGCTGGGTTTGTGAAAAATGTGGAAAAAAGGTCCTGTCACCAGTGTAAGTTATCGCTTTGGTCTCATGTAGCTGAAGGCTTTTTTTTTTTTTTTTTTTTTTAAATCAGGAGTTTTGTTTTGCTCACTTAAAAAAAAAAACAGAAAAAAATCAAGAATTTCTTTGGAATTACACCAACGTGTCACAGAATAAAAACTTAATTTTTTTAGCAGTTTAAAAAAGAAAGAAAATATAAAAACATGAATAATTATGGAGCCATGTTCAGCATCCAAGCTCTCAGTCTGAATTTAAAACCACCGTCAGGGGAAGGAAACAGCTGTTTAATCAATATACTGTACACTTTACATGCAGCAGGTGTGCTCCCAGATTTCACAGCGACATCAGTTGAGCGGTTAATGAGCGAGTTTGGAGCGGCAGCTGCTGTATCAGACAGGGATTTGAAAATTCCTCAAGTGGTCAACGCTGATTGATTCCGTCGTACGCTGCAGTGATAATTGTGAAAAACCAGCGTGGCTTTCCCCAGGTCAAATGGTGAAAGCCTGACACAACAGATGTTGCCATCTGGAATACGTCATTTTGACTGACTTGATTCTGTCGCGCTGACTCATGTTATGAACTGTGTTTGTTGGGTACGTCGGTACGGTGCGACGTCCAGAAAAGGTATCTATTGTACAGTTTAATATTGTTGTATTGTTGCTGCTGCATATAGAGAATCATAAATTCCACCTTCTCAAACTGTTCCTTTCAGGGTTTTGTGTCTGCTGATCACAGTTGCTTATTGACTGAAAAAGAGCCCATTCATTTTGTATTTTTTCCCATATATGCATAACATAAACAAAAAATCCAACTTAACGAAGTACAAATATTTCAGCAACTGTACTATATTTGGAAGCAAACATCGCTGCTCGTTTCCTAAACCTGACCACATGCTTCACAGCATGGCTTTGTGCATTGGTGACGGAACATAAGGGTTTATCACTAGAGCTGCAATGATTAATCAGTTAATCAATTGGTTGAGAATAATCTGCACATTAATTAGTGATCACAATAATAATTATTAGTTGCAGCTCTATTTAGCATCCAATAATGTATATCAGCACTTATCATTTTATTGTTGCTACTGCGTAAATAGTACACAGAATCAGAAATGCCACACTCACACACCGTCCCTTTAGGTTTTATGTCTGATCAGAGGTACTTGGTGGATCGAGAAACAATCTTTTACTTTGGTATCTTTTGCATATAAACTCTTTAAAAAATCCTCCTCATTATAGTGCAGATATTTCAGTGACTATACGTGCATGATCTTAATTGTTTGTCTTTGCAGAAGTTTCCCATGCTGCTGTCACCAAGCCTTAATTTACTCTGCCTTCATTGTTACCGCAGTATATAAGCCCTAAATCCACCACTTCCTGTGTTTGCCTTCTTGGGACAGGAAACAGTCTGGACGTAGAGATCAAAGACCTGCAGTCATCCCTTATCAAGGTCTGCAGAGACGCAGGACTGCAGGACGAACCCACTTCACTCCTGATGGTGCAGAAAAATATTTATTTCAACATGCTGCAACAGTGGGAAGTGGAGAGGATTTATATGTGGCGGCAGGTTTGGTCCCAGCGAGTTAAAAAGAGGAGGATCTGTGGTGTTTGGAGATAAAGGGAGAGGGGCTTCCTGGACTGCAGACATTTTTCAGGTCTAAAATGAGATCCAAGAGTTACCTGTTGACACCAGGAAACACTAATTCCACCAAACAAGACCTGAAGATGTTTGGCAGTTTCATGTTTTTGTGAAGAGCTACTGCCTGTACTTCACTCTGTGAAAGCAGAAATAACAAAATAAATTCTCTTTGATAAGCATCTGTGGCTCTGTTTATTACATCAAATGAAAAGTGAAAAATCTTATTCTTCTCAGCAGCACTCATTTGTTTTTGAACTCTCACACTCTTATGATGAAAAGCATTGAAAACAGCTTCAACTCCACATTCCACTGGAAAATCAAGAACAAAAATGTTTCAGTGTCTCATTATCCGGAACTGATCCAACACATAACAAGATTCGGATTAACGGTTTCGTAATGTCCACTTGGTCGTTTAGTTTGTAGGATGTTTGGTATTTAGAACTAAAAAATAAGCCATTCTGCATGCTGAGGTGTCTGTGAGAGAGACTGAAACTCAAACTGTGTGAACAAATAAACACATTTTTGAAAGAAATCACTGTATGACCCTGAGTTTAACCCCTTACATAGCAGCCAACATGAAGGTGTTAAAGCACTTCAGTAATCTGCTGATTATTATCCTGATAATCATTTATTGTAAACATTCTCAAAAAATAATGAAAATCTCTCATCACATTTTTTCAGTGGCAAAAATTATGTTCAAATTGTTTTTTTACTCAAACCAATTTTTACAGTTAACTGGACGATAAATTGTTGCAGCCCTGCTGTTCACTAAAAAAGTATTATATTAGCGCAGCCATTAGAATTTAATTATATCTAAGCTAAATCAACAACAGAATCACTAGAAAACAGTCTAGGGGTATCAGATATCAAAAATGATTGTCATTCAACTTAACTGTCTTGTATATTCCAGAAAAAGGAGTTTAATGGTGAAACTAATGTAAAATAAAAACCATAAAAGCTTCAACATTCATTCTTTTGCACCAGCAAGCAAAACATTTTGTCTTCTGCTCCATTTTTTCATCATTGTGTTACATTTGCGCGCTGCAGATACCAATGAAAATATTCAGGAAACACATCTGCAATGTGCTCATCAAAACATGCAAATCTCTAAAGCTAAAATATATCCGTGGTGAAAATAAGTTATGGGAATATAAGAAACATTTTGTTCATATTTCTATATTCTGAAATCTTTTTGATCAGTATATGTTGTGTATTTTGCAAGTAATTATTTAGAAAAAAAATGCATTTTTTTTAAAATTTATGACAATTTCAAATAATCACATAAATTATGGCTCCTTTGCTTATATAATCTTCCATCTTGTCCAGATGTCGTAGCTGTGAAGCATTTAAAGACCCCGAGACTCCATAAGCCATTTGTCTTGCAGAGCTTAAAGTGATAACAGTGTTTAGGTGATCGTTTCTATTCCTGTTTTGCTAACAGGAATAGCTGGTGTGAAAAGGAGGCAAGTTTACAACTGTTATTATTGACTTCAAGTCAATAAAAACATTCCTGATTCGACAACAAGCTGCCTCGGGCCGCCTTAGTATGCAGGAGCTACAGAAACCTCTTTCTGGAGTGTTGAGGTAGTAATTAAAGCTGTCAGCACGAGAAGACTTAGATTTGGAATCCTGGCGCTGGGTCTCACACTGAGCTTCAATATGGTCCAACCACAAAGCCGGGGGGCTTCTGGGACCTGAGCCAGGGGCTGATAGATCCATCATTGACACGAGTTTAAACGGTGCCGATTGCTCTGCAGAGCAGCTCCAGTGAGCTTGATGTGGTGAGGATGTGTACCGTTTTCCCACATTCTGCTTTATTTACGACCTCACGATGACGACCTCCTGCCGGCTGGGAAGGTCCTCGATAAACACAGCCTGCGCAGGTCAAGTCGTGATCTAATCATTGCAACATGGCCGAGGGCTGCTCAATCCAGGTTAAATTCCAGGAAGAGAGACATAATTAGCTGAGAACGTTTGGCGTTACATTTGGGAATATCATCCAAAACACATTTCGATGTGTGTTTTCTATTTTAGTCATGAAAGTCGGTTAAAAACAAAAGACACTTTTAACAGTTTGCTTGTTTTTATCTGGTGAAATATGAGACGGGAACATTCTGTAACTCTACGTCTGCTTTTAAAATGGTCATAATGTCAAATGGACATTGTACACATCTAATTTCTGTAAGATATGTTATGATTTATGTAGTCTTATTGAATGTGGTGGTTCTTCCCCAGCAACAATAGCTGCAGCAATAAAGCAGATAATGGGGGACCTAATAAAAAAAAACAAAAACAAAACAATCTTAAAGCCTTGAAGTTGTAATTTTACAAAGGGTTGCTATATTTTTGATATAAATCAAAATTTGAGTTCACAGCTAGCAAATCTAAAATGGACTTTTTGTTCTTGAAACGTTAACCTTTGTCATGTTACTCCTTCTCCAAAAGATTTACATTTCATTCTGGAAAGTGAGTATTATACAGAACAACTTAAGTCCCCTTTATCTCGTGTCTCGCACACGTTATGCATCTTGTGTGCACATGTCGATGACACGGCCGACATCTGCGCAGTCCTTCCTTCGGCTGAGCCTGCTGCCCTTCAGTAGCAGCAAATGATTTCTGCTGATGATAATCCCGTGTCTAAGGG
>KV751365.1:2605472-2616969 GCA_001698575.1 Mola mola | reverse complement strand
ACCACAACCACCAATCACCATCTATTAATTGTGTTACCTTCCCCACGTGTCCTTTTATTGGTTGAAATCGGCTCCCGGAGAAGTAGCTCTACGCAACTCGTCGAGAAAGTTCAGGAAGGAATCGTATTTGTCACTTGGCACAGGTTTTGGCTTGTTGGTTTGGCATAAGGAATCTGGTGAGAGAAGTCATTGGCTTTGTGTGGGGAGATTAAAAAAAATTTTAAAAAGCAGCCTGTCTTCCTGAGTCAGTGTTGCACTGCGATTTTGGGTAGCAGCACCTTTCTCACTAAACAATAAGAGAGCACTTGTTTACAGAATCGGGGGAAGCTCCAAATGTGTCTGATCAGACAAAAAGGAGCTGAAATCACAGAGCGCCTGAACATCATCGACAGAGATCCCCTGGTGTGCTTCACGGCAAACATCTTCCACTTGTTGCTTTCGATACACACACACGCTTTGATTTGGCAGCACGGTTTCCCTCGCTGAACCATCAAATACCTCATTTAAACACCAGAAAGTCTGTGTATCTGCCTTCTGTCTGCTTTATCCCCAGTGCTGCTTCCCTCTTTGATGCTTATTCATGAACACACATATCTTTAGTCGCAGATTTATCTCTGCTCTCTCTGGAAACAAATACCAAGCAGAAAAAAGCAGGGCACCCTTGTTCTAGATGAGATAGCTTGATGATATCTGGCATGTGAGAGTGTGTCTGTCTACACTGTGTGCATGTGTGTGTGTGTGCAAGAACAAAAGGGCCTCTAACAAGTGTGCACATGCATGTTTCTTGTGCTCTATTTAAGAGAGACTCTCTTGATCCATCTCCGGGGACTCTCCTCTCTGTAATCTATCATTGGACGTGTTCATTAGGCTGCGTGCGTGCGCGTGTGTTGTGTGTTACTCACCAGGCATCTCTCGCCTGAGAATCAACATTAAGCAGCGCGCCATATGCCGAGATCAGGAAGAGGAGCGTCAATTAACAGACTTTTGATCCTCAGCTTCCTCTTGACTCATAGCGGAAACGAGCCGCGCAGAGAAGATGCTGCAGACTCGGCACCAGCAGCAGCGTCGCACAAAGCTGGATCAAATTAAACCATGTCCCCGTCAGTTCGGAAGAGGCCCAAAACGACAACAATGAGTCTCAGGTGTGAACATTAGCACGACAAAATAGTCGGCGTCCAGAAACTAGCTTTCCTTTTTTCGGCGATCGGCCACAATACTAAAACCAGTGATAAGAGATGTGAATGTCAGTGGTCATCTCATTGGAATGCGGTGTTCTACTTTAAAACTTCATTTGAATTTTACTTTACTTTGTATCACTCACCTAAACATTACTGGTGGCCAAGTACAACCAACTATGGCAACTCCACTGCCGGCGGTTGAACAACAAGCTCCGCCAGACCACAAATACCATTCAAAAATGGCTCAAACAACATGAGTCTAAGGCTTCTACTTGGCTTCCCGGACCCCGAACCAATCAAGCATTAATGGGTTGCCGCGGAACCATGGATGGGACAGAGGCCTCGTTCCACATAATGCCAACGTCCTGGTACCAGGTACCACAGGGCACCGTCATAGGTCCCCTTCACACGTCCACATCCGACCACAGATCAGAGTTATTTTGGTAGCAGGAGGGGATCAAATTCAATATCAGGCAGGATTTGATATTCTGACTGTATCCCAAAACTGGAGCCATTGTCAAATTCCTGATCTGCCTCCAAGCAGTCTTTTGTTGGCCGTGTTTCGACAGCCAACTTAAGAGGGACCACAATTATCCAGTGGCTCCGGAATGTTTTCAGTCCACTCGTGTGTACCCCAGTTTGGGAACTAACGCGACACAGCCGTCTTCCTGAAAGAGGGTCAGACTGACAAAAACTCCAGTGATTTTAATTGAACCAAATGGGTGGCTAGAGTTTGAGGTTGAAACAAGAAACTGTGCACCATCCAAGAGAAACGCAGCTAGGAGAAATTCCTGCAAAAAAGGCAAGAAAAAAAACGAAAATGGCTTCACTGATCAGGACACCGAAGCAATCAAAGTGGACGATATAAAACCCTTTTTATTTAACTCTGTAGACTATTATCCATGTGCATACATGATGTTTTACCCCCAGGGTCCACGTTTCTCCTTCATTCCTCATCCTGAGTAGAAACATAACATAAAAATGTATCTTGTAACAAAAGCCAGAACACACGAGTATCAGAGAGCCGTACTGTTCCCTCAACAAAAGGCATCACGTCCTTCTGTCCCGAACAAACAGCATGCTTAGTGGTTTCCCAGAAATTCTCCCAGGATGCTGCAATATGCCTTTAACACCTGCCAGCCTTTCTTTTGCGAATAATAAGGGGGTTGAAGTGTGATCAACAGTTGCCAAGGTAACACACATTTGCTCGCATATGTGATCTGAAAGTAAATTTAATCAAGGTGGAGGAAATCAGCAGGCTTTTATACTACAGAGCACACTGCGACGCTGGAAATGGAGCTACTTCAGAGCGTTTCGGCTTCATCCTTTGGTGTTAGTCATTCTCTTACTGAGCACGTGCACACAAGGATATGTTCACATTGTGTGTGAATATGCTCATATATACTGTAGGTATTGTAATATTATTTGCTCTATGAAAGGGTGAAAATTAACTAATCACTCATCCCTAATTGGCAATATCACCAAATTAAAGTTAGGATTCTGTTTAGGTGAAGATTCAGAACTGGTTTTTGTAACACGTTTGTGAGCTGTTAGTGGGAACATGCATGGATGAGAACACTTTACTCTAAGAACTCCAACATTTTCCCATCCAAAAACAGTTTCTCCTTATGTTGGGGACAGTGAATTGATTAAATTCATCTCTGTGGCCTGAGCTGAGGTCGCATGGCACAGGTGCTTACTGGCAACACTTCAAGCTCGGTCCTCAACGTGATGTTGTGTGATTTTAAGATTTAACGTAGTCTCTGTTGTTACCTATAGAAAAAAAATTGAAAGTGTCGCAGCTGAAAGGTGCATAAAGGATCTAAAAAAAAAAAAGCAAGAATTAACAAGTGAAAACCAGAGTAGGTAAAAAAAAAACCCAACACTTTAAACAGGTGCAGATGATGTCAGGGTTAAAAAAACAAAAAACAGAAGGGTATGTAAAATATGAGTATATTGCACATGTTGGTTAATACATTATCTTTTCAACTTAATCGACGGTTGACTTTAAGGTCTGCTCTGTAAATATGGCTTCCAGCCTGTCCATCTATCTTGGGGGAACATTCCAAACTCTGAGGGTCTAAAACTTCACAAAACACAACACAATAAATGTATTCTATCATTTACAAGGCAAACTTCCCAGACACGATCAGTCAACTGCCGAAGGGTCTCTGTATTCCACTGCTTATTGATGTTTCAAGTTAAATAGATTAGTGAAGTAGGTTTGTTTCTACTCAAACTTGTTTGTCTTTCTTAAACATTGTAAACTTTAAACTTGAATGTCGTTTCAGTACAGAGACTGAGAGGTACTTTTCTTTCGTAACTCAGTTACGATTACAGATGGTTGACAGAATGAGACGTGATGGCAGAATGAAGAGTTTAAAAGAAGTTTTCATCCAAACGGTCAGAGACATGCACTTCATTACAGATCCCATCAAAGCCAGACTGTGTTTTCTGCAGCGGAGAGGCTGAACCGAGCGAAACTACATCAACTTATGTCGCCAAGGGGGTCAGTGGCTCATCAAGTAGCCAGAGTCGGAATCCAAATGGCTCTTCGTTAACGGTTATTTTTATCTGCTGACGTGTTCTGCTGCACTGCAGGCGGGGAGAATTCGTCCAGCTCGTACTGCGATTCCTCCTCTCTCATTTTGTCTAACAGGGGGGAGGAAGAATGCAGGATCAGAGCTGCCGGCTGCTTCACTCTTAGCTCAAGATCCCGTCTTGGGTTTGTCCACAGCCAGAGCCTCTTCCTTTACGAACTCCTTTGGCGTGTTTGAGAAGTACGGGAGCGAACAGTTTTGAAGTCTCTCGATATCTTCCTCTTTCCGGAGGTGAAAATGTGGTGATTTCTTGCGAAGAAGGACTGAGCTCCACAGAGGTATCTTGGCTCCTCTACCAACAGAAGAATGTCAGCAGTACAACTTTCAAAACCCTCGCTGTGGTTGCCAAACAGCTTTTTTTTTTTCCTGCACGGGCAGCCTGAGCCAGACTACTATCAAATTAATCTTTCTGACTGGCTATGCAGGAGCTGCGTGATACGCTGCACGTAGAGACGGGACGAAGCAAAAAAAAAAAACCAATGGAACAAAAAGTCCAACGGCTTACGAGTCATTAGAGGAAAATAAAATCAATCAAACAAATGAGATACAGATTTTATAGAAGCTAATATTAGCTCTATACGCAAGTGAATGTAAAACATATTATAGTATTGACTGTTAAAGGAACATTTGATGGTTGTTACTCTATTTAACTTTATGGCTGTGAGTCGGATGAACAGAGCAGCGGGGAAACAAACTGAGTCGATGCTAAGCTAAGCTAACCAGCTGTTGGCTATATCTTCATTTTTAAGTGACCAATACGAAAATTTCCTCTGACTCTGATGTCTTGCAGAAATTAGCCTTTTGCGCAAACTCAATCAGTCAGCAGCGTTGCCTGGTGTTGCTTTTAACTGTTTATTTTACATGTTACAGTCATGGTCAAACTGCTGCGACATCGTCTTCAACTGACCCAAACAGCAACAATGGCTTCATCCAAACCTGCACCCTCTGGTCCTGCGGACTCGGCCCTCGCGGAGTTCATTTGTACGCACGTGACGTGTTCGTCGAAACCACGCCGGGTCTTTTCAGCCTTTATGAGCTGATGAATGGACCATTTTTCTCTGCCTGCCTATTTGGCATTACACAGCCCGGCTCAATAAAAGACTACAGTTAGAGAAATTCTAGTTGATTACATCTACACAATCTGTGCTACATATTTCAAGTATTGCTTGAAGCGTTTTTTCCATATTGCAATGAATTATGGGTCATTTTCTGAGGGACGTCTGCACCCCGAAGCAGACTCTCTGGAACGGGAACGCACCCGCAAAGTCTCCAAAGTGTCTTACGACAAAGTCTGGACTTTTGGATTCTGCCGCTCTTTCCTTCAGAGAACCTTTCATCAGCAACCAGAGAACAAACTGTGGCTCTCGTGCATCATGTTCCATCCGGAGCTCTGCAGAGCTGTCAGATCTTTGTTTAGTAATGGCTCCGCCTGCTTGAAACCCTGAGCAGGAGAGGGAAGACTACAGGGTACTAGACACAACTTTTGGTAACAGAAAACCACAAAAACAAGAGGCTTTTATGAAGCCATCTGGCAATTCAGGACAATTCACATCAGAGGAAAACAACACCCAAAAATACCTCCACACAACACAAGATCAACCCTGTAGTGGCAGAACAACAGAAAACATAAAAATAAACAAAAATGATTCTGTGTCTTTAATGTCATCCGATGATAAAATGCTTCATCTGTTACTTGACTTTTTTTGTTTTTTTTAATGAAGTCTGAATCGAGTTGTGTCATATAATGGAAAATAGTTTGTTTGATTTTTTTAAATTTGATTTTATTAATTATTTTATGAATGTTGAGCCGCTAATGCTTTGCTTGTTCTTCAACTTTGTGCCTGACATGACAGACCGTGTGTTTTCTTCTTCTTTTTTCGTTTTTTATAATAAAAATCATAAGTGCCGTGATTAAACAGGATCCATTAAATTTGATTGAAATTAGCCCTCTGGAAAAAAAAAAATGTATTCAAAGCTGTGGAAGAACACAAACTTTTGCCAAACAAATTAAGAGTCGACGGAGGAATGGAATAAAAAACGAGCTTACTGGATGCCTGTGAATGATTTGCACCTCAGAGTTCAGATTCCTCAATTCCCACTCGGCTCGTAGCGGCGGCGTCTGGGTGTTTCTCTGACCCGCCATCGTGAATGTGATGTCAGCAGTGCAGTTTGCTTGGGTCTATGAGCCGTATCGTCATCTGCACGCGAGCATGAGACTGCTGGGATGAGATCCACGTATTTTGGCAGTTCATTAAATCCATCTTTTAAAAGTCTGACACACTGATCCCACAGGAATACCCTCAGGAATATTCAAGACAGTTACTTCTCCCTTGGCTCCACTTGTCATTAGTCATAATATGCAGTTGATTTGCAGTCTAGTAATGCATAATATCATTTCTTGGTGAGATTTTAGTGACAGACACGGATCAGCCACAAGATTAAAACCACCTAACACTGTTTTGGTCTCTTTGATGGCGCCGAGGCAGCTCTGACCTATCAGAACACGGACAGGGGCCCTCTGAGGGTGTCCTGTGGTACGTGGCACTGGAACACTGGCGGTGGATAATTTGGGTCTTTTGGGGTAGGTGGGTGTGGCCTCTGGTCAATATTAGGATTAGGTTAATGCGCCGTTCTAATGGTTTTTGAGTCAATTCTGCATGAGGTCCCCATGTTGAGAGAGGACATTTCCAGAAAGGTGTGTCTGCGGTGTTTGGGTTGGAGGGGCGTGTCAAAGGAACATCCACATGAACGCCGGCACCCAAGTTTCCCGGCATCGTAACAAAGTGAGGTCATTCACTTCGCTGGTCAGTGGTTTTAATGTTGCGGCTGATTGGCATTAATACACAGAAAAAGCGCTGTAAGGAGCATTTTGGAGAGTTTTGGAGAGTCAAGGCAACCACGAAACCAAAACAATGGCATTTCATGACCAGGGAATGAGATTCGATCTCTCACATGGATGTTGCCTTACATGCTGTTAATTCATGAGTAGGATTGGTGACATTATATTATTGTTGATTATATTACTCCAACTGTCCAAACAGTGAGTTACCCGATAGTCTGATAGTAGCTGTATAACCTTGTGTTTACTCTGCTATGTTCGTGTAAGTGGGACCAGGACCGGTTACGGACCCTCCTCCCCACTTGTGCAGGATTGAATATCAGCTGCTGCTCCTCTCTAGTTCTTATTGTGCATTTCACAGCATTTAGATCCTTTTCTGCTGCAGTTATCAGCTGCATGGAGTGACTCACAAATTAGTGTCATTAGTCATGAAAGTGAAGCTCAGCCTGACACCCAAGTCATCCAGATTACTGTTGGGAGGGAAAGTTTGCAGAAATACTCACGTCTGATTTAATAATAATGGAACTCTGAGAAAAGATTCAAAGAAGAATAAGCAGTGAAGCAGTAAACATCTGTGTTTATGCCACAGCTTCTTGACCAATGAAAACCCACATCGGGTCGTTCTTTAATTAAGGCTTATGTACAAAATCAGTCGACTGGTTACACATGTCTCTCAGCAAGCAAAGCCAACAGGTTGTCTGGTAGAATTAATGTTGTTTATGAAATTTATATTCAAAATTCTACTCAAAAAAGAAAAATCCCTCATGCAAAAATTACAAAATCTAAAAAAAAATCAGACGAATATAAAACGTAGTTCTTGAGGTACATGGTTCCTCATGGGAGACAATAACTGTCTAAAGTACATTTACATGTTTAAAATTCAGTGAAAAATCTCAAAGTCGGTGTTGCAGCAAATATTTAATTATTATTATATTATACATATATGCAATATGTAACTATTTTATTAATGAACATTGCCATTTTTCAAAATTATTATTATATATATGTACACTTTTTTTTTTTAGGGTGTGTACATGTTTTTAGTGAGTAAGACATCTTAACATCTAAATGACCTTAAATACAGTGATAGTGTTCCTCATATGCACTATACTGTATCTTTAAATGTGGAATTATGAATTACAAACAGCATCTTGAACTTGGTCACCTTAAACTGTAGTTACTGTTTTTAAAATGTATTTGGTGCCCAGTGTTTAATGGAAGTCTTTAAACACTGGACTGCTGTACTACTCAAACGCAGGGAGCAGATGTAAAAATGGCTCCTGCACTGAAAACAGAGAGAATGGATTTATCAGAGCTTACTTTTACACACTGAGTCGGAGTTATTAGATTATTGGCATGCTGTGACTCAAAGCAGGACGATAGTTCCTCTGTGCCCCTATGTTCCGCAGTCGACAACCACTTCCAGGAATGGCACCGAATCCCAGAGAGATGAAATCACAAAGGGGCCGACAAACTCTCATAACTGAGTCAGCCAGGAGATGAAAAACGAGCAGAGGGCATTAAAACTCTCGAGTTTCTCTTTATTTGTTGAAGACACAGAAGTATGGGCTACAACCAGCAGGGAATTTTGTAAAAATAAAGATGGCCTTATTGAGGAAATATGCCCTGTGGTTCACATCTATAATTCATCACGATAAAACTTCCCCCGTCTCTGGCTGCTCCTGCAACTGCTGTAACTTCTGTCTCATCCCGGCGTCTAATGTTTGTGCCGTAGGTCTACGCTCTCAGTATTCTGCTTTTGTTTCAGGAACGTTCCTTGTAGATGGAGAGACAAATGAGCCAGCTGCCTCTGAAACGGTGATATCCATTCTGGCTAAAGTGGTCGTTTTTCTTAAACCTCTTTATTTCACTCTGAAGAATGGCCGCCGCTCATGAAGGCAATTAATGGCGTCTTAAAGGAGCTGTAAGCAATGATGCCGTGACTTAATCTGCTTTCTTTTGCAGGGGCTGTATTGAATCTGTCAGTCTGCCTGTGCGCCACAATAGGCTTTTGTTTAGGAAGGGGACGTGAGAGATTACTTCTGATACCTGAACACAAGCGAGCACACAGCTTGAATGGGCAGATTGTGTTATGTACACACGCAGCACAAAGATGTGTTTCCATGACGAAATGCACATGTGACACCAGACAGTGATGTAAATCTGCAGAAATGCAAAGCTTTTTTTGTGGATAACTGTGACAAGCAGCGAGCAAAATTACATCCATGGGTTTTTTTTGGGTTTTTTTTTTACAGCATGTAGACTGGCCCTTTTAAATATAAAAGCCAGGAGATGCACATATAAACACATCCACAGATTTATTACATATGATAAAGCACGCCGCACACCTCAGATAAACAGTACACAGCAGCGATACAGCAGGATTTTTTAGACACAGGCTCACACAGGCACAAATACTCACTGAAAGCCACCGAAAGATTAGATAAGCACACAGACACCCGGTGCAGAAGCATTCCCTCCCTATATTCATTCCTATAACACAGACACACACAGCTGCACTGGGCATGAATGCAAAACTCTGCACTCCATTAAACCTGCCAACTCTGCTTTCTGGGAAAATAATACTGATGTTCGATATCAAGCAAATTTATATCCCGACCGTTTGTCGTTACAAACAATTCTTGGACGCCTCGCAGCACTATGGGGGAGTTTTTCCATGAGTGTATGCACGTGGGCGCTGGCATAGCGGTATCCTGTCATGGTGTCATTTCACCTCAACAGGTGGTCAACCTGTGCTAAAATGTGCACAGATGTGAAGACGGTAAGAGCTCAAATATGCTACATTCAAAATACTAAGAGCAGTTTATGCTGAATTGAAGCTTTTCAGATGGGCACTGCAGTCCACATTCTCCCCAGTCCTCCCCAGACTGGAAACACACTCGGGTTTGCCAGGTCATGGACGGTGAAGCTTCAGGAGAGCAGAACAAGGCTGAAACGCTCTTCAACGTGAGTTGATAAAGTAATTTTTTTACATTTGCCATGTACTTTTTGCTTGCACATTATGAAGCGGCTCTTTTTCTCAATGTTAGCTGTTGGTCTGTCTATGTTAACGGTGGCTAATGCTAAACCCGTTACTATTCTGGAAAAAGGCACAGATGAACTTAAAATACGCGACTGGTTTGCCAGTTCGATTGTCCACCTCCATCGCTGCAGCACTCGTGCGTGCGTGTTGCCAGGAAATGGACGCTGACGCTTCAGGAGCGCAGAACAAGGCTGACACTTTGTTTGGAAAATATCAAGCGAAACTAATTTTTGTATTTGCAGTGTTCAGGCAGTTATATCTGAACCAGTTCGCTTGACCGGTTCCATTAGTGCATCTCCTGTGTGTGTGCCGGGGGGAATTGCACTCTTATCTGGCAACCCGTGGGGCGCTCGAAAGAGTCATGTGGGAGTGCATTAAAACTGCTCACCTGCTGTGGTCAAAGCAAAAACGGGCCATTCGGCAGCAGAATCCAAACTTAAGGAGGAGGAAATAGTGGCTGCTGAGTTACTGTCAGAGGAGCTGGTATGATCACTTAATGTCTCACGTCTTAAGGTCATTTTATCATTTAATACTGTAAATATTTCAAATATTGCTCCTTTAAGGAATCGGTCAATTCAGCATATTCGAGATGGGATCCAGATCTTATTCCTGGGCCATCGAACGCTAAATATCTTGCCTTATCGTAACCCAAAATGTGCCCTTTAACATCTGGATGAGACTATGAAAACATGCTTTATTCATCCCGGTACGAGAGGATGAGAGCAACTGTACATCGGAACACATGTTACGAGTGAAGAAAGCACCAAAACGTTGCAGGCTCCAGGAGAGTGTCCACAACTTAAACAACAATCACTGTTCTGTTCCTAATTGTAACCTGTGTGACTCAACTTGATCAAAAAGTAATCAAACAGTTCATCACTTAGTCAATCAAAAGAAAATTCATCAACAACTTTTTTGATAATTAAAAAGTCTTCTCAAAAAAAATTGTTAAAAATTTGTTGGTTGCAGCTTCTTAAATGTCAGGATTTGCTGCTTTGTCATTTACAAAAAATATATATGAAGAGTTTTGAGGGTTTTTTGCTATTTTTTGGATAAAGAAAATGTGACTTTGGGCTCTGAATAAATGCAATGAGAATTTTTCACTATTTGTTGACAATTTATAGGTTAATATTGATTAATCAATTAATGGAGAAAATAACTGACCAATGATTAAAATAAGTGCTAGTTGCAGCTTAGAAGGCCTGGATAGATTGTGAAGAATCTGATAAACTGCGATGCAAAAGAGTTGGAAATACTGAATGCAAACACAGTTTGTTTACAGAAAAACTTTGCATGATACTCTTGATTTTAACCAAAAAAGATGGACGTATGTAAGCTTTTGGTGTCATCCTGACACTGAACTCCTCCGACATGTATGACATCCTGTATTAGGAGACGTATGACGCAGGGATTATTCTGTGGAAGCAGACAAGGCGCACAAATAATCCCTCTGTTCTGTGGCGTTCAGGAACCCGGAGGGTGTGCGGGTTAATGACTTCTGCGCCGGCTGCTGGACAGATAGATAGATGGGGGAATGAGCGGTGTGGTGGATTATAAAGTCGAGGGGGAGTTGCTATGTGTCCCGCTCGCCCCTCTGCTCTCCATTCATCAGCAACTCTGCAGGAAAAGACCAGATGGATCACACACACAAGTCAGAAAGTCCGTTTCCTGAGTGTGCGTGTGTGCATGAACTTAACGTACTGTGCACACAAGCAGATGGAATGCACATGGAGGAGCACTTGAACTTTGTGACAGCAGTGGTGTGTATAAACAACGTCCACATGCAGGACTTTCACTTCACTTCACTGTACTTTCTATACAAACATGTGCACACTTT
>KV751365.1:2587455-2598613 GCA_001698575.1 Mola mola | reverse complement strand
ATTAATAAAATGTGCAAAGTTTAACAGGCAATAACTGGAAATTTAACTATACTCCCAAACTTTGTGCAAATAAGTGCTTCAAAAACAAACAGGAAAGCTTGTTGTTTCGATGATAAGGTGCTTGTTAATTATTAGCTTTTCATATATTGGAAAGAATGCAACAAAAAGCTGTGTTACTGAGGACATATAGTATCTACATATATGTGGTTTTGCACAGTTTGTTGGGAGTTAACACACTTTTCAGACCTCACCTTAACATCGCCATACGGAAGTCAACGTTAGGATCAGATGGCGGTGATGTCATTCAGTCATAACTCACCTCTAAGCATAGAGTTTGTTTTGTTTTTACATTTGCTGAAATTATTTTTGATGTGTGGCTGCTCGTTGTGGCGTTATGTTGTTTAGTTTTTGTTTTTATGAAAAAATTTAAAGGGACGTTTCGGCCATATTTCACTCCTTGTGAGGACGCGTTCCACCCAATATACAAATTAATTAGCCTTGGCATAGCTACATCCCAGCTAACATTACTTCCCTCATCGTGATGAACTCCACCCAGTCACAGAGCGTCAGGAAAACTCCCTTCACCTCATATGCATATTTGCACATTTCTATCTACCGTTTGGAATACAAACTCCTTATAATTACACTAATCCTCCCCTACATTGCACTGGACACAGACTTCCATCTTTAGTCACACGGAGGGAGGGGGGGGTCATTATGAAACAGGCTAAATCGGAGGCTGTGTTTGTGGTCGTAATTGGATTTACGACAAAACTTATTAATATTGGTCTTCATTGGCCCTGTACCGGCTGGGCCCCACAAAGCTTTTCCTATTTCCCCCCTTATGGGTGCCCCCACCCCCAGTTTTATTATAAGCGGCTGGAGAAATGCAATGCCTAAGATGGATAAAGGCGGGGCAAGGAGTCAGGAGGCCAGGAATCAGATGAAAATAAAAAGTCAAGGGGGATTTCAGGGGATTTGCAGCATCTAGCTCATGGTTCGCTGCCAGAACTGTGTGAGTGTGTTTGTGAGGCAGTCAATCTTGACCTTGCCATGCCGAATCCTATTTCCTTTTGGCTGTTGCCCAGCAACATCACCTTGACAGAGAGAAATGGTCAGATTGAGGCGGAAAAGAGAGGGATAAAAGCAGAAACAGGCCTCACGCCGACTTGATGCTTGGATATCAGCCTTTGCTTCAAAGCTGTGCTGCTGCTTCTCCCAGCACGGTGATGGTTAACAGGGGTTTTATTTTCTCTTTACAGCCCTCATGGGATAGGGCAAAGGGCAGCCAATAGCATCTCTGGCCCCTGGTAAAGGAGATTTAGCAGCATTAATCTGTGAGAAGTTGTGGCTTTTACTCATATTTGATCCTCGGGAAGCTTCACTCATATGTGACCCCGGGACAGGCGGCAGGGCGCTAGGTAGTCCAGATGAAAGTCCTCCTGCAGGCCGAGAATTATTCTGGCCCCGATTCCAGAAAAACATGATGTAATATCTGTGTGAGCTCGCAGCTGACCCCCGAGGGTCCAGACCCTTCACCCCAGCACAATACGGGCCCCCCATCAGCTCCGATCAAAGAGGAAGGAAGTGATTGAGTGGCTTGTAACTCCCATTGAAGCAACTAATAGAAATAAGAGCGGGCTGGATACAGAGGGCAGGAAGGTGGAGGGCGCCGGGGTGATGGACCCACGAGGGCCATCTGTGATCTCCAGGGACTAATGCTGCGATAACAGAACAAGTCGCGCCCGTCGCTGTATACGCTGCAGCTCTGAATTATTACCATTTTATAGTCTGTAGAGCATTTCGATAATGAAAAGGACACGAAATTTGATGAGCGATATGTTACGGCGCCCTTGTGATTAACAATACTTCGGCTTTTTTACCTCCGCAATTGCAAAATTGGGTCAGTTCGCGAGAGCTTGAATTATGTGGCTGCGAAGCATCCAGCTTTGACACCGAAAGGTTTTAGAGCTCTTTAGAACGTGACCAGTGTCGAACCAAATGTTAACCATAGAGGTAACAGATCAATGAAATAGTTTCAGCATGTTGGTAGGCCCTAACAAAGTATTTATTCGTGTTTAAATGAGCAGATGTTATTGGGGGGGTGGGGTCGTCCAACACCGATGCTTGGCTAAGTCTCTCAAGCTGGTTACCAGCCCAAAGCACCAGTTTCACCAGGAAACCACTGATGTCAGGATTTCATGACCTGGGATGGAGACTCAACAATCAAATATTTAAATAGAGCTCACCTTTAAAACTGGGTTCGGCCATTTCCATGGTTAAATTAGGGTCAATGTACCAATAGTCATCATTGTATTCGGACCACATGATTGGTTGCCTGCCTGCTTGTCCCGCCCTTCTGGGCCAGCTCACCTGCCTGACTGACAGAGAAAGCACAGGCCCAGTTCAGGTGTACAGCTGTACCTAAAACTGCTTGCAGTGACCGAGACCGTGATGGCAAAGGCTACGCGTGTTGTTGTTCATCTCTACTGTGTTTACCTATTATTTATTGTTGTGCTCCTGGAAAGCACGTTGTATTGCTATTTTGCATGAAAGGTGCTACATAAATGAAGACAGGCGAATTAATTTAGTACAAATCTGTGTACAGGTACAAGCATATATATATGTGCTGGGTATGTTTTTCTATCCCACACTCTAGATGAGTCTACTGAAACAACAGTGCTGCCACCTCTCAGCTCGACAGGATCAGGATATTGCTCCAGTTCATCGTAAGAGAGGCAGACAGATCCATCGAGATTATGTCCATAACTGCCGCATTTTGTGCATCGCTGGGCGCGGGCTTTTATTTTGATAGAGCGTCAAATGACAGAAGCATTCAGCGCATGTCAAACAGGCTCGCTTCAGAACGTGATGGGAAAAGTGGAAGGTGAACATGAGGCGTGATGTCTGTGGGACCATGAAGTCACCGTTCAGTTCAAGTTGATCCAGGCTCATTTCCAGCATTGTCGCTCAAGGAAATGAAATTATAAAACCTGTCGAAACACCTCTTCAAACTAAGATGGATTAAAATCTACACAACGTGTCCAAGCTGTGGACAAATATTTCAGTGTCTTCTTCATTCCAGGCAGAGTGAAGAACATCTGTCAGATGATTAAAAAGTACCTTTTAAAGTTCCTCTCCTCCCTCCGTGGGATCTCATGGGATGCACTGCACGCTACCTTTAGTATTCTGTGGGTCTTTTAGCTAACTGTCCATGTAATGAGTTTTAGATGTGCAGGAAATCATCATGTGACCTACTGTGACCAGTTAAAAGAATAGCTTAAGATTAAGGTTTAGGTACAGAACCACATGGTTAGCTTCAAGGAAAGTGTCATGATTTCGTGGTTTGAGTCTAACTATGTTATTAGGAGGCAGAATGTTAAAATATTAAGCAAGTTAAGCACACAAGTTAAAATAGGATAGTTAACTTTCTGTTCCAAAGCTCAACACTGTGTTTATTCTGTCCACAGAGGAGCTTGGAGGCAAAGAACATTTCAGATCCTTCCGACACTTCTCTCCTTTTTAGGAATATAACAAAAGGACAAATAGTTGAAGGTGATTTTTGATAGCAGAAACAGCTTTTGTGGTTTCGGCTGGACTTTACGGTAAAATGTCTCGATATGCTTCCTTCACTTCAAGCTGCCTGAAATCAAATGTGCCCCGTCGAATCCAAATAAATAATTCTGAGTTCATTAGGGCTGTCAAAGTGAACGCGTTTATATCATGTGGGATTAACACACACGTGTTGTCACTCAGCACATCCCGTAGTTTGGGAAATCGGGAAGCGATGCAGCTGGAACGTTGTGGATGAAGAGCAGAAGTGGATAAAGAAAGTTATGTTTTGCCGGGTGGTTCTTTCAACGAGACCAACCTGGACAACCCTACATGCAACAAACTCTCAACAGCGAAAGCTCAATGGATGGACACCACTGCGCCAAGACGCACAGCGTGTCTGAGCATGAGAAAGGAGGACACGGGTGACTACAGGGCATTATTTTGATCTACTGTGGGCACTTAGCTCACACGCTTTGATTGTTATAAAGACAAAGGTCAATGTGCTCACCGGCTGGTGCTTGTTGGGCTCGAGTGCCATGTTGTGTTTTCGGCACACAGAATAAGCATGAGAATATTCTCGTCAGTAACTGTCATAGTTTTGATTTGCTGCAATTATAACAAACATGCATTTGCATAAAGCAGGCATATCTGTCCACTCCCATGCTGACAAGAGTGTCAAAAATGTGAGAAATATCCCTTTAAGATATATTCAGAACGTAAAAACGTATGTGATAAATCGCATGTTAACTATGGACAATCATGCCAATAAATATCTTAATCAATTGACAGCTTTAGTTTTTAATTTGCAGATGAGAAGCGCAGCTTCAATATGGGAACACATGAAGTGTAAGTGCCAAAACCACATTATCTACTGAAACAAAAACAAACATTACATATTGTCACATTCCTGATGTGTTTACACTTATCTTGATATGAATGAGGCAGATTTGGGAAGGGCCCTTTTTCAGGGGCGGGCCTGCACACATCAAACAATTCTGACGACTCACTGACGACCATTCCGGGAACATCAGCAAACTTTGGGCAGAACAAACGAGACAGACTGACCCCGAGCGCAACATGAGATCTTTTCAGAAGTAACGTATCGAGCTCCGTGCGACACAAACATCAATGATATCAGCACATTTGGCAGCCGGTGGAACGGAGCAAACGTAAGCAAAGGCTAAATGTCAACGCACCGCAAAACATTTACTCATGGAGGGAGATCTGATCACAGCAGGTTTTAGGCTGCCTGTCGTTAAAGAGCTTCCACAAAGGTCAGAGGAAAACACGGAGTCGCAGTCTGTGTACTTCTGAGCGTCAGACGGGATAAAGTCGGCGCGCGCCGTCTTTACCGCTAAACTCAAGAGAGCCACTTAGAGACAATGACAGCATGCTCACATTTAGCTTGTTTTTTAGATTCAAAATACATCAACATCGGCATTTAAAGTATATTTCTGGACTATAACACGCTATCGGCCTGGTTTTTGTAGTTTTAGCCACTGTTTCTTATTGTTATGGAAACATGGTGTAACACAATACAGCAAGTAGTGATGAACGAACTAACTCAGTGTCAGAAAAAGGGTTTTTGAACTTTATCCAGCATTCGATCCACTCAGTAACGACTCTTCCTCATTCTTTTTGAGGAGTCTCAGGTCCGAGTCAATTCTGGACTTTGGAAGACGTTGTGATTTATTATGTTGGTACGAACGGGCATAAAAACTTATTTTTCTTAACCTTGAGTGCAAACCACAGAATTGGGGCTTTTAAAAGGATTTAGTCCTTCAGTAAAGATTGAAAAGTGTGACTGACCTTCCCAAATATGAACCGGTCCATCTTCCCTTAGAGAGGCTTTACTTTGTATTAAAACTTCACACAAATTACATTTAGCTAGTAGTTGTACACATATATGGTTTCAATATTTCCCTGATATATGAGCATTTGTACAGTTTCTGGTTGACTCAGAATTGCAGCAGCTGAGAGGTCAAATTAAGAAACCGTCAGAGTGATGAGCTTCACAACACAGCCGGACCCACCTCATCACTAAAAGCTGATGGGCAGCCAGGACATTTGTGTCTCCACTTTTCTGTGTACCTTAACTTTATCATTGTGACGGCATGAGTCAGATATTAGCCTGCGGGAAACACCTGTTGTCCGTCTCAATCGATTGCATTTTGTTTTTTACTGGCCTGCCCATTCAAACAATACAATAAACTGAGCAATCTCAACATTGAAAACAACAAGAACAATACAGCCAACTTCGACTTCGACTGTATTCCAAATTGGATCCATTTTCCTCTTGTTTTTAATATACACACGGCAGCTGCTCTCACAAAGTACTGTTGCATGCAGTTTGCGTAACATTGTGCCTTGACCTTTGACCCTCCATCTAGACATCTGGTGCAGACTGTGTATATTTCAATGGTAGAACACAGACTTCTGCTATTACAGCTTCTGTCTGTCCTCATATCAATGAGACTTTAGTGAAATTATCTTCCGCTGTGCAAAGGATTATGGGCAGGAATAACCAAAAAGAAAAAAGAAAAAAAAAACAAACAAAAAAAAAAAGCATACTGGTTGGCTTTCTGAAAAATGTGATATGCTGTGTGACATCCTGGTATTTTTGGCTTTGGTGTGTTTGCTGCACATACAGCGCTGTGGTTTCAGCCAGGCTAAGAATAACAACACCCAAAAGTATTCTACTAGTAGCAAGGAAAGCTCGGTTCGCTCGACGCCGGGTGCTTGGAAGCTTTATTTATTCCGTTCGACGTGAGAGAGAGCAAAGTTTGAGCGAGACGACCACAGCACGGAGCAAAGTCTGTTTGGGTGCAATTCCTGTCCCGGCAACTGCGAGTCCCTCAAATATTCAGCGTGAGAGTTAAAGCAGGAAACGTTTAACGTTAAAAAGAAACAGTCTGTATTCATCAAGACGCAGATATGAGGCTTAACGGCTGACTTCTGGTCCCCGAACACACACACGCCAAGGCAGCCGTGCACGTTGAACAAGTTAATGTTGTTGGTTGAGCTGACTGCTGGCAGAAGACGACGGCGACGAGGTAATTAGCCGTTTTACCATCACGTCTGACCGACGGAGGCCCGATTATTTCATCCGACGGCACAGACAGCAGGTCGAGGGGGAGGAGCGCGACACCCGTTCGTTAGCGTGGGCTTAAATGAAGGAAGAGAATATAGAAAAAGAATCCATACGATTTACATACGTACACGCTGATCAGGGCAGCATGTTTGCAATTTACGCTTAAACGGTAATTAGAGCAGCTACGAGCCGCTAAGAGGCTTGTTTAGCGTGTGTGATTGGAAAAAACGTCCTTTAAAAACGACCAGCTGAGAGTGAAGGAGGATAATAACCAACCCAATTACTCAAGATGTCCTCCAAATTGCATGTCTCCACCCTAAATATGTGAATGCCGCCACAGGCAGATTTGATTTACCTGTAATGGGGCAGAATAACGGTTTTGACCAACAGCCCACACGAACACGTCATTTACATTATCATCACAGCTGGAACGGTTCATCCGATCAGCATTGCTGGTTGCTCCCACTGCTGTCCAACAGCTGGCTACCATAACGTGATGAGGCTTTTCTTAACTGCCTTTAGATATACGGACACGGCCTCTCAGCCGTGGTGCATTCAGGGATTCTTTGGTATTTCTTCTATCGTGATATTTGAAGAGATGTTTAGGCGGGACTCAGGTTTCATGCGAGACAACATGCATGACGGCAGAACATGTGAATACTGTTCGTGTATTCGCTTCACATGTGGTGGCAGCGGGGGAACGCCTTGGACGAGAGCCTGGGAGAAAGCTGGAAACATCAAGACGGCATCATCTGACTCAACTCCAGACCATAAATCCGACACAGCGTAGGCCGGACAGCTTTAAGCAATCACAGAGGAGTCGGTGCAAGTCGTTTCCACGTGGCAACAGACATCGGGCCCAAACAGAGGCCCGCGCTGAGCTGACGACAGCACAATCGGCGCCGTCGACCCGCTAAAGCTTAACTGCTGGTTACCATCAGGACAGAAAAATGTTATAAGAGTTGTTTTCCGGCCAAAATATTCAGTTCTTTGTGATTTTCACCTAGTTTAGGCTTTTGCATGGACACTTTAAGCCCGACCAACTTCTAGTAACTCAACCCAGGCAGTTTTTGCGTGAACCTGGACTGCAGTGACGTGGAAGCACATGAGGATAACTCTGCCACGGCTTGAGCATACAGGCTAGAAGCTACCTGGGAGATCATTTACCGGTAGAAGCGTTAGCAGCAGTCACGCTAGCGCCAAATCCTTTATTTAGCTCGCTGCCTCATCCGAACCCTGCAGTCCAAGATAAGCTTAATGTGCGTGCGAGGCACAGGCTAACCCTCTCACGCCTCCTCAACGCCGGCACCTGCAGCCAAATCTGGAAAACGACTGATGGACAAGCCAGCGAGCTAGCAGAGAAAATATGAAGAAACTGTGAGGATGATCCAATTAGGTCAATGTTAAGTGTATTAAGCTGCCAAAGCTGGTGGAGTTTCACCAAATCTACACTCATGAGCTGAAACTAATAACATTTGCCCCATTAATCTGCAATTTACTGCTCAAACTACTCATCTAGAGGTGCTCAGATTTGTAGTGAATAATTGATCTGGCTGTAAACTCGGTGGCACGTTTTCATACCAGTGTGAACTTTGATCGATTGAAATCTCAGTGGCCCTGCAGCCGTTTCATTCAGCACCCAAAAACTTTTCCCTCTCTTCTGAGATGCGATCGCAGCAGGGAATCAAGGATGTGGAAGTAAAGACTGTGAAAGGTGTTAGTATTAGTGGCAGCCGAGGAGGATTCTGATTCCAGCGTTGTTCCCTGAATAAACAATCCTTGGCCTCAGGTCACCGACTCCATGTTTTTGATCTGGACTCCCGTCTCGGCCACTCTCCAGTCTTTACTTTTCATTAGACAGAGAAAGTGGAAGCCGTGAGAGGAAGAGGGCAATACCACAAAATCACACACAGAGAAGCTCTGAAGACAAAATGGCGTCATTGGTACATCAGTAGAAGGCCAGAGGTCCTTCATTTTTCCCCTCATTCGCTTGTTTCTATGATTCCTCGCCTGCTTTCATCTTGCAGAGTGGCACTATTTCACATCACATAAAAGGTGTTTACACGTGCTCCACGAGTCCCCGGGATCAGCTTGTTTTGTGGGATTTTATGCAAATCCACATAAACCCGGATCGCCGCGATGAAGAGGAGGAACTGTGGACTTCACATGTCGGGTCGGTCCAACGTACACATACGGACATAATGAATCACCTCATTCTGTTTATGAAGTACGTGTGGAATTATGCGAGCGTTTTTGTCTCCGTCGGCGTCGGACGACAGTGACGAATAAGCACGATTAAACAGGAGACGCAGGCCCGCAGGTGTCATTAATCTTCATCCCGACTGGCACCATCACAGAACTCACTGCCTGTCCGCCCCCCGAAAACATCGACACGTCTCATTGTCGGTGACACAAAGGAGGCCGAACTCGGGTTCTGACTGGGTTCTGGAAGCGGCCCCTGAGCCAGAGTGGGCCCTCTGCGGGGTCACGGGGAGGCCCGGGTTATTAACATCCACCGGTATCAGATGATTGATGGGACAACGAGGGGAGACGACACCTTATTGGATGGCTCTGAATTAATCACGCTGTAGTTGGAGTCTGTTGTGAAGAGGAGCGCGAGCCGGCGCCGGGAGGCTGACAGTGAGTGTCGCACTGCAGCTTCTGACATTACGCTTAGAAACCATGAAGACGCACCTGGAGGTGAAGAGTGGGAATGAAAGGAAGCAGGTTGGACGAAAAAGGGATGAGTCATCAAGCAGTCTTTTGTTTTGTTTTTTATATCTGGACCTGAAATCAGCAGGTGGGAGGAAATAATGGCATCTGTGCCGGAGAGGCTCTTTAACGGATCGCAGGCTGTTACGCAGCTCATCAACACACACACACACACACACACACACACACACACACAGTGTCCTTTAAAATAAAACATGATCATAAACAGCATATATTAAAGTGTAGAGCAGCCAAGTAACCAACCACCACAAAACCCTTTTTGGGCAGGAAAAAAAGGGGTAAAACGCAGTTCTGGGCCGTCAATGTCAGATTCATTAAACCTTGTAACTTCAGAACACTTTAAAATTTCTTACATTTGAAAAAAAAATATTTCCAACATTTTACACGAACATAATCTGCAACTAAATGTATGGCAAATCTTTGTCATCGCTAAAATGTAGAGACTCAAACGGCGTAAGAGGCCTCGGGAGCTTTTTCGCATCGTGTCTCGCGATGATCTGAATTCTGAAAGGTTCCTCCTGAATAACTCAGGTGCCAACCTGCCAACGTGACTTCCATGTTTTTGTGTTCAGGTGACGCTGGAGATGTTCTGGCTTCATGCTGCTGTTGGGTGGCTTCAACAAGTTTCCATGGGGTGGACTTAACAGTTTAGCTTTGGCCTTATTTTTCCTCTTCATGGGACGTCATCAAGTGTCCGTCTGTTCTCGCTGGCAGAGAGAGGAGAAACGTCAGGAACGCCGCAGGGCCGTCAAAGTGTTGCTCCCTTATTTCTACAGTGAAGGTTGGTTGGATTTAAGTGGAAACGTGTCAAGAAGAACCAACGATGATAAAAACAAAGTTAAATAAGTTTTTGTTTTTTTTTTGTAAAATTTCACAGAGCAAGAAAATAAAACTCAAATGCTAAAAAGTTTTTTGACTATCATGTGTCTGGTAATGTTGTTAAAAGAGAGAAAGCCAGTAAACAGTATCGAAGTCTACAAAGTGGTACCGGTATCAGACCTGGACCCACTCGGTGCCTCCGATGGCCTCAGTCACAGCGTGCCTCTATATCTGTGCAATGGTGATTTTCATTTGCTATGTAAACGGCTTGTTTGGATTAGTGTGTTTCTCAGTATATAAAATTGTATTGTGTGCAGGTAAATAAACAAACACAATAATATAATAAATAAAACAAGTTGTACTGAAGGCCACAGTTACGACCCAGAGCACCTCTCTCTCTCTCTCTCTCTCTCTCTCACACACACACACACACACACACCGAATCCATGGACAGGACACTCCCAGCACCTCCACCAGATGGTCTCCCACAGCGACGCCTCCCTCCACAGGTGGAGTTACTTTCCCCTGAGTTCACCCGTCTCTTCCTGCCTCTGATCACAACACGTGCTTCCAGCCAGCACCGTGTTCTTGTCCCTAATAAAACCGGGACCTGAACCCTGAACTCGCTGCCTTTATATGCAGAATTTTTGTGCACGTTTACTGGAACAAGTGAAAGACGGCGAAAATTAGGAAACAACGGGAGGGAACAGAGGCCCGAGAGGTCATCTGAGCTGTCAGTCAACTAACTGGACGCTTAAACAGAAAACAGTTCCAACTTGGTGACGGAGAAAAGCTGTGAGGAGCACAAAGTGAAGAAACACAAGATATTGTTTTTAAATTGATTTCTGTTTCCGAGTCCACTTTAAAAGTAAAATTAGTCTTTTTGGACAAAACAAGGCGTTTGTTGGCTTCACCGTCAACATTTTAGTTAACAAATACTTATAAAAAAAAATCTTTCGA
>KV751365.1:2570151-2587427 GCA_001698575.1 Mola mola | reverse complement strand
ATCCGTTTGTTTTTGTCAGGGATTGAAATGAATCAGATCCAGAAAATCATCATTCAGGTGGTGTAATTCCAAACGTTTATCATTAAGACTGAACCAACATCATTATCAGGAAAAACACCAGATGCTTTTAGGACTCATTTGACTTTAATTACATACAATTACTGCCTTTTACCGTTGGTGCAGCTGAGCGTTTAAGGGTCGACCGTCGTGTATTGTCTTTATATTAATCTCACTCACTTTGATAACATTTCACAAGCATTCGTTCAGCGTTCTGGAAAAACAAACACGAAATAACGTGGAAGCTGGAAATGGATTTTTAAATGAGACTCACTCACCTCCTGTAAACGGAAGCAGCTGTGGCGCGTTGGACTCGTTTACAGACGCAGACTTGAGGCACTGGCACATGTAGGAGCAGCAGCCATGTTGAAAGCAGAAAGCGCGAGCCTGCGCTCTAACGGGGTGATTGGGACAACAGGTGGCGCTCAGCCCCAATCACTCAAACATTCTTGGTCATTTTCGTGCTGTGATTACAACATTTTCCCATTTCCCACGTCTCTCTCAACAAAGAAGCATGAAACATTTGTGAGTCATCACATTTCCTGCAGTGCAGCAACATGTTTTCATGATGTTGCACAACATGATGTTGTGCAACACTTAACTGGCAAAATGATAATTATACGAGTTTGATAAAAACTTTAATGTACATTTGCCGTCAGAGGTATTTTTTCACAGTGTGGATTCAGTGTTTCCACCCTGGAGACAGTAGGAGACAGTAGGAGGGTCTGTCATGAAATTATGTGCACGGCAGAGCACAACTTGAGCCGGTGGTGTCATCATTTTGCATGTCAGCACAGACACGTAACAGACAAGCGTCGCCTTCATACCCGAGAGCTGAGTGACTGCACACGTGACATTTATCTGAGTCTCACACACACATCACCAGATCTGCGAGCTCGGAGTTCTTCTGCAGGGACGAACCAGGGGAACCTGCCTGCATCAGGCAGCTCAGGGTCCGGATTACGGAGGCGTGAAATCCAGGAAGGGGTTTTCATGGCTAAGTGGGGCTAAGCAGAGGAGAGCCGGCCGCGTTGGAGTCAGTTCATGGAGCATTTGACAGAGGGAAGTCGATGCTGGGAAGATGATACCTGCTCAACAGAGCCGCGTTCAGCAGAGTTGATATTGTGATCGTTCTTACGGGCCTGTTAGTTTGGTGCTGGATTAAGTTTATTATGTTGCGCTGTAAGCACTTCTTCTGAGTTCTGTCTGTATGATTAGAGCTCCTTGTTTTATTTCCCTTCTGCCTCTGACAGGACCATTACGCCAAAGTTTGAAGTTTCCGTTTGAATCCTCAGAAAAATAAAGCTTTGACATCATGAAATGAAAAGTGCTTATAGCTTCCGTTTTGATGAAAAATGGCTAAAAACACCTAACTCTCATCTATAATTCATCAATGTGAGAAATCTGCAGACAGAAATTTGCAACTACTGGGATGTAAATTACTCGTATTAGATTGGATAGAAGTTCAGCAATTTGTCTTGGAGACATGTTGATGCATCAGGGTCTCATTTGAATACAGTAACATTCTTTACACATCATTTTCTGTTAAATACACCTTTAATGGCTGTCAGAGGAGTTGCAGAGGTCTGGGGTCTACACATTTACAACAGCAGTAACGACTCTTGGACAAATGTGTGCGACATGACCTACATTCATGAGATCGTTGGGTCTGTGGGGTTTTTAACAGGGCAATAAAACCTTTTTTTTACCGTAAAAGTGGGTCTTTCCAGATGTCTGACAAGTGGAAAGGAGTTGAAAACCGCAGAGCTTCCTCAGTTAGCTTCCTTTGCCTACCACCTTGATTTATTGCCTCTTCCCCTGCTTCTGCAACTTGTCCAGCTTCCTCCCCTAAATACCAGAGCGATGGCATCATCGGTGAACTCTCCATCCTCGACACGAAGAAAACACTCAGTGAGCAGAAACAGGTGTCAGCTCTGAACAGGCTCATCCAACCTCTCGGTAAGGCCAAACCGCCCCCCCTGCACGTGGCCAGCGTGACATTACACTAAATAACGGGCTGAGCCAATGGCGCTCCGGTCCGCAGGTGGCAGCGGCCCCTTGTTGTGGGCCTCTGCCGACACAAAGGGCTGCGGCGGAAATGATCCGTAGCGCCGCTCCGGAGGTGAAGCAGGTCACAGTGCTGCAGATCAACAGAGAGAATAATGCAGGAGGTAACGTTTACCGGCCCGCAGAGCTGCAGGCCGCTGATCCCGCCGCCTTACAATGAAGGTTGCTAAGTTTAATCAGATCGAAAACCAGGAAGTGTTTACTTTTCTCTGCTGAAGAACTTTAAATTACAACAAAAAAGTTCATTTTTAATAGCTATACAAGACACAGAACATGCACGCAGAAGCCAGGTCGCCACCAAAGCAATTATTGACTTTTGCAGTGAGTAATTCAATCAAATAATTACAAAGCAATTGTGAATTAATTAATTCTATTTGCTTTTACTTATGCATTTAAAGTGAAATTTAAAAAGATAATTAAAATCTCCACGGCCACAGAAGAGCTGGCCCAATCAGAACTCCTGCTGCTGCTCTTTGGGCTGGAATTAATTCGATTTTTGGAAGGCAGCTACGGAAATGGGAACTAAAAAACAGCAGAAAAAGAAATATGTAACATGTTTGATAGGCAAACAGTTTCCCAAGTAAAACAAAAGGAAAATTTGAAGAATTCAGAATCAGCTTTGCGATCACTTTTAAAAATTTAATTTTTACTTCATAAGAGATTAAAATTATTTCCCATAATTTTACTTTGTTAATCCATGATATAAATACTTGTTCAGTTTTTCAATTTATATTACTGTTTTTAAATGCATATATTCGTTTTTTAAAACAGTTAAGAGACTGGCAGCTTTTTAAAGGCAGTTTTTATTTAAGTGTGTTAATTTTTTTTAAATGCAGAGCTGCCCCCCAACACTCACGCAGACCATCAGTTTTCATAGGAACTATAAAACCTTGGCCGAGTGTCACGATGACGTAACGCTGCAGTGAAACCTTTTATGCCAGAACACACTGGTCTGATGTATGAAGTTAATGAAAGTAGGATTTTTATTGAGGTCAGTTCTCATCTTCCACAGCCGCTTGTTGGACCTTCAGCCAGATGAAGGTGACGCGGAGGTGAGGATCACCTGACGCCTGACTTTTCTTTTCACCAGAGTAGCAGTGAGTCGTCTGAATCACAACCGGAGGAAGATTGTGGTTGATGTGACCGAAGACGACGCCGACACCTTCTGGATGTTGCCCCAAAAACATTTTTAAACGCCGATTATTTAATGGCTTATTATCCTGATTGATTTTTTACGTTTGCCCGGTCCCAGTCCTGCTAACTTCTGTCTTATTGTTGTTGTGATGCTGTTTCGAACGTGGAGGAGCGTAAACGCTGCTGAATAATCTCTCCCCGTCCTGTAATACAACACCAACAAACCCCTCAGAGCAAATTGGTTTAGTTGTGCTGGTATATGATCATAATGTATTGGAAAACATTATTAGTTTTGACCGAATAATAGAATCAGATGATGCGTCTGGGGATACGCGAGCATTAGGAAACATCTTCTAGCCGCCGTGTGCGTTTGTGTGACTGGACCAAGGAGCCCCTCACTCTACATTAGTTTAATTCTATTCGATCCTCACGTACTGTGCGGGTAAATGTAATGCCTGAGGGATCTACGCCGTCATGAGGAAACATCCTCTGGCTACCAGTGTGCGTTTGCGTGTGAGGACACCATGAGACGGGAATGCAATGGAACCTACCATCCCATAATCTATCGCCAAAACAGCTTTCTCATGAGCGCTGCAGTCCAGCTGGGTTAAAGAAATCTTGACTAAAGTGCAGAAAAAGTGTTAAATCAGACACACAGACCGCAACATGCATTTAAAGTCAGGTTCCACTGAGAAAATGTGCAAAATGGTGCATTTTGCTCTACTTTGCCTGCTGGTTCAGTGAGTTTTAGTCCAACGGGGATTAGACTGTTATCGCTGTAATCTGTAGTCTCACCTTTCCTATGGTACATTTCATATCAATTTCCAAATATTTCTCTGTGAATGTTGATTTATAAAAACAGAACTAAGATCGGGTGTATTTAGATGTAATGAATACCTGAAGTGACATGTAGGCCAAAATAAGTTTGACTGGTTTTAATATGAGACATCATAAAGTTTAGCACAGATTGTTCCTAAATGGCATATTTGGAGATTCCACCTGAATATGTCTCCACTGGATCTTCTGTAACTTTGCTCTGCCTCCATATATTAGCATCAGTCTTGAAAGAAGGAATGTTTAAACCTTGTGCTCTGGTTTTCTACAAATCATCATCGTTTCCAGGAGATATGAAGTTTTTCATTTATGCCGTATTCCAACCTTAAACACCCCCAATGACCCAGTAGCATCTGCAGAACTCTCAAAAGTGCAACCTTTCTTTGGGCGTCAGGATTCCTCATAATGAACCTGCAGGGGCAGACATGAACACGACGCATTTTGAATTTGGAGATTTTGTTTTTGTTTTGAGGCCGGAGACAAACAGGTTAAAAAGTAGCAGTAAAATCCTTCCTTTAGTCCGGTTCAGACGTTTTCTGCACAACAAAGTGGACAAAGAGAAGAGACCACCGTGACGGATAAAAGCACAGCGATGAAGGCGAAGGGTTTTCTCACACCCTTTTCCTGTTCTCTTCTGCCAATTTGGCTCAAGTCGCACCAGCGCTATTTGCTTAGGATGTCACCTTTGACCTCCAGAACAAAAACAGTAGCAGCGAGCCGCTCGACAGATCCCCTCTGAGGGACAATGGCGTTAATAACAGGAAACACAACGGTACGTGGAGACATTCCCGCGGTGTGCTCGACAGATCGACTGTTGTTGCCTACAGGAACCAGCCTCTCACCGGGTCTGCGTTCTCGACGGAGACCCACTGGACAACCTCCGACAGTCTTCGAGGAAGAAGACCAGAGCACGCAGGCCTGACAGGTTAGACAACTGGCAGCCGAACGAGCCCTTCCTGCTTAAACGAAGAGGCTCTTTTGATTGTGGCTTAAAGCCGGAGCCGGGGGACGACATTGAGAGGCGGGCAAACAGGATGGAACAACCTTCCGTGTTTTATTCGAAATTTGATATGTACAGGAAAAGCAGCTGTATACATTTCTTAACATATCATGTAAAAGTTTAATGGAAAAAAAAAAAAAACCCAACAAAAATCTAAACAATTGCACATCAGCTTCCTTTTCATTTTATACTTTAAAACACATCATGTATACAGCATGGTCGAAGGCAACGTCAAACAGGATACAAATACACTGATAACCGTTTGTAGGTGTTGGCTCTTGTCAATTAAGATAAAAAAAGAGGTTCAGGTACCCAGAAAAATGACACATTTTAATATGATATCAAAAATGTTTAAAAACACTGACAAACACATCCCATCGTGTCCCTATTTGAGTAAAATATTATATTAGCTCAGGCACTTATCAATGTCAGGCATGATGACCGCTAAAACTAACACTTTCCTGTAAAAACCATTCAGAGTGGAGATTGTTCGCACCTCACCTGCACACTTTGTTCCATATTTTGGTTCATTCATCCCATTTTTTCCGTGTAGATTTAACAACGCTCTCGCGAGGAGCCGTGGAGTGTCACTCATGCACAAACATAATACGGGAGCCACATTTCAGTTAGCTTAGAAACAGAGTTTTGTGAACTGTCTTCAGGTTAAAATACTGGAATAATACCATTAAAACTTCCTTTTTTTACTTCATCTTCTTACTTTATGTTTATCGTACTGTCTATGACCCTTATTGAGCTGGTATCTCTCCCAGCGAGGACCTTCATCAACCAGCAGGAGCTCCTGTACGTCACGCAGCCTCCTCCTGCACACGTGTGGGACTGATGGACAACCTCTCCTTTTCCATAGCGTGATGACTTTTTGGTCTTGTGCATTTTCCTTTATGTTTCATCTCACCTCGAGTGCTTTATTTCACTGACAGGCGGAGACGATGAAGTCACAAACACTGGTGATGTGTGAGGAGCTACAGCAACCGCTGTATCTAATCACATGGAGCAAATTTTGTCCAGGTTTGTTTGAGGATTGGAGTGGATTTAGTTCATATTCCTCACAGCGCTGAAAGGTAAATCGATAAAAGAACCCTTGCGAGCCGCATCTTTCCCCAAAAACAACGTCCTGCTCAAGGCTCAGTGACAACAGTGTCTGAAAAGTCAGCAAATTAAATTTATTTCACTAGAATCGGCCACAATCAGCTGTTCAGCTCGCAGCAGGCAAAATCCGTCTGCATGAAACTCTCATTTTGGTAACCATTGTCTTTTAAAACATTTCATCTGGACATCGCTGTTCGTTGCGGAGACAGAACAGCCGTCGATACAATCCTCCACAGAAGAAGCATTAAGCCTGCAGCAACCAGTCTGAATTAACTGAGTGAACTTACTGTCATGTTAGCGACCGAGCTAGCTGCTCGCTGACAGTTCTGATTGACCCTGGTCGTGACTGAGCGCCGGTATTCTGCTGGGTAGCTGTGCAGCCGCCCCCCCACCCCCGAGCACGCCATCGATTTTCACGCACTGCTTATTTCATGAGGACGGGGGGAGAGAACCTTTGGAGGAAAGCAGCTTTTCTGAGTGAAGCGTGTCAGCTTGAAAAAGGTAAAAATGCAGAAAGCGACTGCAGCAAACGGAGAGAAATTATCTCTTGACGATTTTAGGCAAGAATGCCTTTTGTTGAAATAAAAGAGAAGCTCTGGGTAACGTCGAGCCACTGGGAGGCTCATTGTCTCTCAACCCATCTTTACTCTGGCTCTTTTTATCCTGCTTTTATTCCTCTCTTTATGCCAGGAGATGGGCCCCCTGTCGGCGCCTCTGGTGACACCGTTCTTTGGCTCCGGCAGGCAGCAGGTGGCTTGTGATGAAAAATTCAGTGCAGAGATCGACTCGGGAGACGAGGAGGAGTGTGGTAGGGGGTAGCAGGAGGAAGAGTGGGCAGGTTGGGCTTCTGAGGTAGAAGGTAATGAACAAGAGAGGCGAGGAGAACAACGGGAGAAGGATGGAAGGCAGAGATCCAGACAGACAGGCAGGCGGGCCAGGGTATGGAGCCCAGAGCGGTGCGGTGCGGTGCGGGGGGGAGGGCAGGCACAGGATCAGAGCTGTGTTCCCTCTCTCTGCCTGGGTCCTCTCTCCATGGAGATAGCACACAATATGAATCATTTATGAGGGGGGGCTCTTTCTATTAGTAACACACACCTGCTTTTTTCAGACACTTTGCCTTGTTTTATCAGCTCCCAGGGGAGTAACTCGAGGGTTAGAGCGCCGCGGCTGAGGAGCAAACACTGAAAATAGATGCCAAACAACACCGGCGGCATTGATAGGGGTCAAATGTTAAGTTCGGCGAAGTGAAGGCAGGAGCCGGAGCGGTCCATGGGACACTTTGTAAAGCCACAACACTCTCAGCGTGAAACCTTGTCACAGAATCTTACGCCTCCCGGCGGGCACTAAAGATCGCCCGCTCACTCGCCTGTCTGCCGCTTGATTGTCAGAACACCGTGGTGCCGGCTCTCGATGAATCAGAGTCCTGGACGACTGTGAACGAGCACCGTGTTGGTGAATGCGGAAAACGCACCAAGCGTCCGTAGGAGCGACCGACTGCTGGTACAGGTTATCAGCACAGCCGGGGATTAAACACAAACACCCACATACTGAGTATACTTCACAACTGTTCACCTCTAAGATCGTCGCTAAGCTATGAGACCTCTAGGTTGTCCCTTTGTCAGGATTTGTAGCGTCCGCTTATGCTCTTTCTTTAAGGTAACCCCCTCTGTTCAGCTCTTCGTTCATCAGTCCACTGATGCTCCTCAGGAATAAAAAAGTCTTCCCTTCTCTGACCCCAATCTATTGAGCCTTGCCAACTGCGAAGGCGAAGGCGGCACATCTTGGCGGTACGGACCCTTCGGGGAGGCGGGGTCCTTCAGGTTTACTGTGGAGTACCCGTCGTAGCTGCCGGTACCCTCCTGCATTAGCTTCCCTTTCGCTTCCTGCTCTCGGCGCCGCTGCTCCTGCCTCAAGAGCTCCTGGGCCTCCAGGAGGACTCGGGCGTTGACCCCACCGCCGCCCGGGTAGCCGTTCCTGGAGCCCTGGTAGCTGGAGTACCTGGGGTTGTCCTTGGCTGTCTGGAAGCCCTCGCCAGGCGGGTACGCCCTATCCCACGCGTCTTGGGAGATGGAGCTGGGGTTCTTCCTGGGTTGCCTGGAGTGGAGAGAGGACATACAAGAGGAGAATGTCAGTTTCCTTAATATAAACCCAGATTTGACCTGTTCTTCTACATCAACCGGTTTTAGCAGACATGAATATCTGTTTATCTACTCTGTCAGTGTTGTATGGATGGATGATCATAGAAAGTCATGCTGCAATAGCTTGGAAGGATTCTTTTTCACTAAAACAATTAATGTTTATACAGTACGTCAAGAGACTTCAGGTGATCAACTTGAGGTGGAGAACACCACCTGAAACAACAAAAAAAAAATGCTTGTTCAACCGGATTACCTCTGTGGAGAACCACTAGTGTCTGGATGCTTTCTGAAAATGCTGCTGCGCTGGCAGATACATGGCAGTCAAGGCATCACATCCAATGAAAATGAGGCACCATTACAGCCTCCCAAACTGCCTCTGGGCACGTCCCAGCCCGCAGTAACAGCATACATCGACACCTAACCATGTCAAAGCCCTTTCCAGCCCATTAGGGCCCATTTGGAGACAGGTAGAAACAACCATTGGATCTGACAGACAGTAACAGCAGAAATTTCACAAAATGAGGCAACCGTCTTGTCTGCAGCGGACTTGCCCAGGCTGATATCTGACAAGTGTCTTAAAGGCACCGCCAGTTGTCACGTTTCTGAAGGGAGGAAGGGGAGCTGCCTCGCTCTTTAGCAGAGAGGGGAAAAAAAAACAAATCCAGATGTGTGACATCTCTTCTCCTTTCTGCTTGACTAACCTCATTGTGGCAACCGCGCTTCGGTGTGTTTGTGTGTGTGTGTGTGTGTGTGCCCATATGATATGCATGAGTGTCCCAACCCTTCCAGCTCCAGCCGTTTATCTCGAGGGCAAGGCGAAACTGGAGCAGACAGAGAGGAATAGAATACACACACACACACGTACGTAAGTCAGTGGGCTTTTGACTCGGCGCCACGCATAATTAGCAGGTTTACCAGCCAGCTGTGAAGAAATCATATTATTCCCGTGTTTGGATTTGAGCGGGAAGGGGAGAAAAATCCTTAAAAAGAATAGAAGGGACCTTAGTTTTTTATTCAGCTGAAATTGGATGCCATTGGGAATGGATACGCTTCTCGATTGGTGAGATAGGAGCATGAAGCCAGGGTTTATTCTTATACACGGTCGAGCGATTCCAATTTTCTGGGACAGGCATCCCCGGCATCTGATTTCATTTCATATGTTAACAAAGAGGCCAAAGCTGAGAAATGCAAACCAGATCGCTCTCTCCGTGTCTGATGCCGTGCCAAGAGGGAGCGTCTACATGTGGGGTAAATACAGACAGACGCGTACCGTTGTGTCCTCTGTTACTGCACACTGCGAAGCGTGACGGGCGATAAGACGGAGGAGGGGAGAGGTGAAGGAGCGCGATCGAGAGAAAAATTGAAGACGGTGTGACAGGTTGTAGCGGCGGGCGAGGACCAGCTGTTGCAGCCAGCCTTTGGTCCCCCGTAATGGCTTTACTTTGGCTCAGAGAACAGTGGTTCTTGTCGGCGATGAATATGAGGGCCCTTCATCGGCCTATTTTCACTCACAGCTCCGTGTTTAGCAAAGGGGGAGTCACCCGGAAGGGAAGTGACCTTTTATCGGAAGCCATTTCTGAAGGTACGTTAGCCACTAATCACGTCTCCATGCAGGATCCGCTCATGAGGAATTTCACCCTCCGTGAACGACACGTCCGCAGATGAATCCCATCAAGGCAGCGAGCTCCGAAACGCCTGTTTCATCCCGTTTCAGCCTCCGAGTTCACGCGCCAGAACGCTCTAAATTAAACAATTGTTGGTGTTCTCAAGACACCACAGCAGGGTTTATCTAAACAGAACAGATTTTCTTTTTGTTTTTTCTGTGGAATTAGTGGAGAAGTGAAGGGGACGTGGCCACAGGATGTTGCCTCTGACCGCTGGAGCGAGACGGCTGCTCATTAATCTTTCAGCAAAGCTGCCTGCAATATTTATCAAGGAAGGGATTTATGTTGATAGCAGTGGATTAGCCCGCGATGGTGAAGTAATAGAGGATAATGTATTTAATGTTGTATAGGTTGGTAAGTGCAGGCGGATGACGCGCGCCAGGACGGGGTCTGCTGGGTTTGACCTTGCGGGATGTTTTGAATTTTAGTGAGTAATTACAGACCACTTAGGGAAACATAATATTAACTTTGAATAACATTTTCCTCCTGGACAGTTTATCTTTTACAAAGGAGCGCAGAGGCGCCACTGTCTGTCTATGGCTGCAGTATTAAGTGAAGCGCGCCTGTGATGACTATCACAAATTCACTTTACTTGCTTTCAGGGGCCTAATTATCGGTGTCGTTACTGCCGCCGCCATCGCAGGTTCCTCGCTCCCCTATCTGCGTCGTAGCACTGCTGCTTCTTGGTGGAGGCTGGATGCGAATGGGGAATGGGCCGAGGAAGAACCCGTTCTAATATAAAGGGGGCTGTTGGGCCCCGGTGGAGGCGTGTGCTCCACCCAGTGCCGTTTTAGTTCAAACCGTAGCTTCGGCATCCCCTCACAAATGCACAAAACCCATTAAGAGCAGCAGCCGTGTTTGAAGAAGCCACGTGACACATAAGCAAATAGTAAAGGTGATAGATCGTGAAAAATGTAAACAATTTTCTAAAACATCTTCCTTGGCTGATCACATTACCGTTAGTATAATTTAATGTTATTTATAAGCATCTAGTGCGTCTAAAAATGGATGAAAAATATGACACGGATGAATAAGAATATGATGCCAGAAAATGAAATGTGCTCTATAATTGGACATATTTTGCTAGCATGTCCGATTATACAGACTTCCTTCAAACGTTACTTGAAAAGTGTTTTGAACAATAAAGAATTTAGAAGGTCATGTAGGTTCTGTCTATAAACAGACTCTATAATGTTCACTCTTATGGTACAACTTCATTGGCAAAAAATAGCAAACTTAACAATATTGACTTTAAAAATGAAGAAAAATGTCCCCTTGTCTCCAAGAAGTCACTTCCTGTCCCCAGTGCCCCTCACCCCTCAATGCACACACACTTCCTGGAACAGCAGGCCGTCATATCAGGCAGATCAGAGGGAATTACATTAAGGAAGGGGAAGACAATCATGTCAGATCCATGTGAGACGGTAACATGATCCGTCCATTCTGTGTGTGTCTGAAACTGACCGGTTCTATGTCCCCCGTCTCTCATGCAGATGTCACGTAGCTACATGTATTGTTCAATCAGTACTGTCACAAGGCCATTACACGGACACGCACAGGCCTCGGATACATTACAGAACACATCTGAATCTGAAACAAACACAATCACAGAGCCCGTTTCGAGTGTCGGAACGTGTCAAACGAGCCTGTCGCAGCCGAACGTCGGTCTTACCGTGGCAGGGAGCTGTACTGCCGCTGTGCCTGGGCGAACGAGTCTCTCTCCTCCTGCCTCTGTCTTTGCATCTGAACCTCCACCGACACCGAGTGGCGACCGGGCTGGCTGTACCCGGCCGGACCGTTGCTGCCGGAGTTGGACTGAAAACAGCGAGGGGGCAGCTCGGTTACCATGTGATCGTCACCTGTCTGTTCGTGTTCATTTAAACTCTGTCCAGTGAGAAAGAAGGTGACGAATGATTGTAGAGTGTTTGGCTTCTACGGGGAAATGCCACGTTCATTTAGGGACAGAATTAAATATCAAATATTAGGTAGGTCGTGGTTCAAATTTGGTACATTTTACCACTTTGACCACCTTTATAATACTGATATTAATACGTTTAATTTGATGATTTAACAGCTTTTTGACAGTTTTCTGTACATAAAAATTGAAAAAAGGGATCTGTATCTTCAGATTTTCAGAATAAAAAAATCTCATTTACTTCTGTATATTTAATATTTGAAGGAATTGCTCAGTGCTGTGAGCATCACAAACTGAATTCCATTCACATCCATTAGATCATAGTGGACCCAGCATTTATTTAATAGGAAAATTCTCAAAGCTGATTGGCTCAAACTGTTGGAATTCTGACACAGTGACATAATTACTGATGACTTTTCTCTTCTTTTCATCGTGTTGAACCGCCTGCCACGCTAAAGCAGGAGTGAATGATGAGTGAGTATGAATGAATAATGCCTCACACATTCAAACATCATATCTGCCGCCATTATAATAACAATGACGTTTAATTAAAATGAGGCACATTCCTTCAAACCAACCTTGAGCACCAACAAAAGTGATAACAGACATGAAATATTAAGATCAAATGACTATTTTCTCATTAATTGCAATTTATATCCCACTCCAGTTATGGTGATTTTCATTCAGCAGTTTCACTTCATTGAATGTAAAAAATAGAAAATATAAAAAAATCCCCCCAAAACAGCCAGGTTTATTTCTATTAGTAAATCTGATATTTACAAATAATTTTGATCTAAAAATCAAAGATATAATCAGATACATTCAGATCTCAGAGGAATTCACGCACAATTTAATGTATGAATACAAGGTGTCATCTTTCTTTTAGTAAATATTCATTTTCTATTGTCATTTTTGTTCTGATTAGTCTGGAAAATGTGAAAGCTGGAGACCATAAAGTTGAGGATTTGGAAAATATCACTGAGAACGTGCCTCTCAAATTAAAACACCCTTTTGAACAACAAACAACTAAACATATGAGCCCTCTGCTAAATTCAAGGCGTGAAAATCAGCACAACCGGAACGATGTTTCCATACAGAAGCCCAATAAAACTTTTCCGGCCGGCAGCGCGAGCTCGCCTCCTCTCGGGTTGGAACGGAGGTGAGACACAGACAGACAGAGGGAGGGGAGGTGAGGGAGGGGCCATGCTGGAGTCTCAGGGGTGCAGTGATGAGACGAGATGTTAGTGGGTGTTAATGAAGGAGACCACACTTGACCTGCTGACGCGGTGACAGTGACGCCCTCCAGGCAACAGCCCCGGAGGAGCGCCACCTGTAGTGGGTCAGGCGGCACGTGCACATGTGCACACACAACGCTGACTGTATAAAGTATGGACACAGCCGCCGGGTGTGAAAAGTAAAGCTAATGTTTAAGTGAATAAACCTGCATTCTTTCCAATGGCCAGCAGGGGTCCCAACACTTCTGGTTCCAAAAATAAATGTGATTCTTTTACTGCCAACGTCATCAAAGAACTGCGCGCGCATTTTGGCGACGGAAGCAGAGTTAGCATCATGAGCACCACGATGTCCGGCTGTTGCGCGTGTGGTCGTCAGAATCAATATTCTACTGATGGATTCAAGGTCTACAGGATCGCCACCATTTTAAGTGCAACCAGCGGCGTTTCTGACTGGACTGAGGACACGACCCACAATGCACGTGTAGCATTCAGGATCTTTTGTGGTTAGTGCCCTTGTACAGTCTGACAGGCTGTTGTGGTCGGCCATACTTCCGTAGCTAAACTGCGCGCACAGCCTACTTACATCATGGTTTGCAAACCGTAAACGGGTCTATAGAGTCGTATGAAAAAATGACCCCACTTCTCACTTGATTTATGACCTTAACAAACAGTTTCCTTATGAGTTTATCGTTTCATTTCGGAAACGGTCCAACGTAGGATAAAAGTGACTATAAACCTGGGTATGCTTCAGGGCGTGGCTTCCTTCTGATTGACGAGTTGCAACCACGGTGTGTCCTCGGCATCTCCAACAGAGCCAATCAGAATATCCTTCCATCTTTACTCTCATCCAATTATGGTCAATTCAAACTCTAAAAAAGCAAGATAACACCGACCGTGATGCTAATGGTCAGTTTCGATGCTTGAAAACATTTAACAGCGCAGACATCATGAGCAAAATGTACATTTCAGTTAGTGTTAATTTTATGGTAGCAAATGTAATTTCCAATCATTATTGTTCTCTGAAAGTAAAATCCTCCTCACTCAAATTCAGTAAATTATAATAATAATTATAATGAATTAATGCAGCTGCAACTAATGATTATTTTCATCATCTATTATTCCGATGACTGTTTTCACGATTTATCAATATTCAAATAGTGAAAAATGCTAATCGCAAAGTGACGTCTTGAAATTGCTTTTTTACTCCAACCAATAGTTTTTTGGGTGGGTGCGACTGACGGACCGTCTTGGATGTTTTTCACCATGTTGGAACTTTCTGTCCACACTATGAAGAGCACTCAAACTTATCTAAACGTAAAGCTAACGGTAACTGAATGTTAAAAAAAACAAAAAAAAAAACAGTGCACGTGCAAACGTCTCGAGGTCCAGCCCACGCTCGTACCTCAGCTCCTTCTGCTGCGCTGATGTTCATTAGCAGTGTGGGTTCAATAATTGTGCGCGGATCCAGTCGTAACACGAGGCAATGAAATTACTTTTATGGCTGTGCAACATATTGAAAGCTTGGCAGGAGCACGGCGGACATCAGTTAGTGGGAAGTCCATAAAAAGATTAGGAGTGCTAAAGAGACGCTCCCCTTCAAACCAAATGAAGCCGGGGCAATCATTGTCTCTAGGATAATGCCTTGCTGATCGGCCGGCAATAAGGACAGGCTGGCAGAGGGCTGAGAGGGCGGGAAGAACAACTCTTATTCCACAGCTGAATCGAAATTTACCCTCGTTATATTGTTCACATGAATAAAAAAGTCCCTTTGCTGACTGTTGAATATTCCTGCAGTAGGAATGTTCCAAATCATCCCATTGAACTCACTGATTGTTGAGGTGAAGAGGGAAAATACCCTGAAGGAATCCTGATAATAGCAGCATTAAAATGTTACGGTAAAATACTAGAGAACCCGTGATGGCCTCTTTAAACCTCCGCCACAGAGTGAGCGAACGCCTCTCTTCCAGGAGTGGTATAAATGAGCGCAATAAAGCTGGCGGGGGGCTCTCGGGGGAGCTGGCATCTGGCGTCATGATGGAGTAAGACCACGCTACCCACAATCCTCCCCGTTCCCCGAACCAAAGAAGAGCAACGGCGATTTCTGAACGTATCAAGTCTGCAACTCATGACTCTTTAATATCAATACAGCTGCAACGACTAATCGATTGGCCAATGAGTCGATTGGTCGATCAAAAGAAAATTAACTGACAGCTATTCTGATAATCATACTATTGTTTTGGTCTTTTTAAAGTAAATTTATAAAACATTTGCTGGCTAAAGGATTAAATGTCAGGATTTGCTGCTTTTCTTTGTAATTTCTGGCAGTAAATTAAGGTTTTTTGGCTTTTAACTACTGGTTGGAGTAAAAAAAGAACTTGAAGATGTCACTTAGGGCTCTGTTGAACATGTGAGGAGCATTTTTCACTACGTTTTGACAATTTACAGAGTACATGATTGATTAATCGTGAAAATAATGGACAGATTAATCGATGATTAAAATAATTGTTAGTTAAAGCTCTAAATATAAATTGAGCTCTCCAGATTGTGGATAGGTTGATTCCAGGCTGACTGGTTCCAGGCTGATTGGCATTATTACACCACTTATTCCTGCACTGAAATGGATATGATACTCAGTAAACCTTCAGGCTTAATTAATGTACAGTATTTGCCATTTGCTTGCCATCTTCTTTCTGCCTTAAGAAAGCTGCATTCGTTGGTGAGCAGTTCTCCGACGCCGACTCGTCCCGGCACTGAGTGTAAGTGGGGCAGCTGCAGGTGAATTAAGAAAAAGGACACTGGCTCCTTGAGGGTTGCAGCACATCACTCAGTTGAACCACCAAAATGTAATCTAAGCATGGGGGAGGTAATTGAATTTCAAAGACACATCCTACTGTTTTCCATACGACCCACCAGTACGACCAGGCCATGAGTCTAATAATGGGCAATTACTGCAGCGAGCTGCACTCTGACAAGTGAAGGGGCTTTACGGGCACCAAGAGAGGGTTCCTCACACTGAAAACACTCATTCTGAGGGTCTGCATGATCGCCCGGGTTCAAGAACCTGAAAAATTTGGTTTTGAGAATAAAGTATTTATCTACAACGTTAAATATTTGGTACAAATCCAAGATAAAGCAAAGGCTTGGACAGATACGGTCAGAACAGATGTATAACCTTGTTTACCTAATCTTTGATCCTAATTGTAAGTGCTTTTAGCAAAATTCTTGTATGGATGCTTGTTCTTATGCAAACTTTCACAATTTTTCTTTGTAGAAACACATTTACACTCCTTAAATGAAGGTTAAATAAAAATATATGGTCTTGCGTTCGTACCAAATTCAGGTATCTTATCTGCAGTTGGATTGAACTAGAGCCCGACTGATGTGCAATTTTTGGGGCCCATCCCAAGATAAGCGAGTAGAAAAGTTCTGATCAATATATCGGCCGATGATTCCTCACATGACATTATTTAATATCTGTCATAAATATATTGAATGTGGACAAAGTATTTTACAGATTAACAATTAAATTCTACTATCTTAAATGATGAGAACACTGAAACAGTAACCTGGACTGGAAATTCAGTCATTATAAATCACTTTAAGCATCTGTTTCCGCACGTTGCTCTTTAAAACAAACATTTTTTTTCCTCATATCGGCCGATATTGATAACATTTATGCTAATAACAATATATCTACGATGGGCCAATATCGGTCAACCGATCTATCAGATGGAACTTTTTCAAATGATCCCTCTTTAGTTAGAGGTTAATTTAGCTAAGAAAGAGTTGACCACACATACAGTGGGACTCCATACAAGTTTTCAGAGATTTAAACACATTTATGTGAACGCATTCTGTTGGTAAAGAAAGCTAAAGCTCATTTTGGGGACCAGGGAATCTTAACTTTTAGAGTGTGTGTGTTTGTTATCTAATGTTGAGCTTTCATGGGAAAATGAGAATAGTGACAATGGCGAATTTGTTGCGACGTAAACGAGGTAAACAAACATCATACTGCAGCGCCGTCGAGCTCTTTAATTGAGAGCATGCTTGGCTGTTTAGGAACAAAAGGAGAAGTGACCTGCGCTCTTCTTTCCCACACTGTCCTGCTTTCGCCCTACAATGCCG
>KV751365.1:2531231-2554615 GCA_001698575.1 Mola mola | reverse complement strand
AATATGTTCTTGAAGTAATGTGAAAATGGGAGTGCAAAGTGGAAAAGCTTACAGTTTGTCAAAAGCTGTCTCCTGGGAGAGTTTGGGCTCGTTGGGTGGTTTAGGTAGGTAGGCAGCAGTGATGAGATTTGGTTGTCAGCAAAACTGTTGCTGCAGTAGGTGTCACATCTTGGATAATTACCAACGAATTAAGCCAAAAATGCTGATTCAAGAGACTGTTGAAATACCAAAGGAAAAAGCTAAGGATGAAATCACTCCATGACATCCCCAACAGTATCATTTGAAGAACAATGTTGGCATTCTGTAACAAAACATGATATAACACACAAAGTATCTGGTAATATTAGAATCCTGGATGATTACCAGGTCCCAGGAAATATTTCACAATGAATTGTAGGTAGAATTACAATGCTTACAATGCTACAACGCACCGTTCAGAAATTATGTTAGAACAGCTAGTTAATTAAATTAAATTTAATCTGAAACTATTCCACTACCAGTTTGCTTTGTTTGTTTTGCTATGTGACATTTAAGTAAAGATTTGGTTCTAATAGTCCAAGTAATTTACGCTGTGCTGAAGGAAATTATGACATCAAATAACACTTTCCATTAACATTAATTAATGCAGTATTAAGCATTTACTAACATTTAATTAATGTGCCAATATATATTTTAGCAACAATATTCATCTTAACTAAGATACTAATAGATTTCTTTTTCAATACAATTTCATATTGTATTGTCATTTAAGGGTTTCCAATTTTAAAATAAGGGTCACACAGAGCATTAATAAATGGTTAACTCAGGTTAATAAATGCTATTTGGGGTTAGCTGACTGTTAACTGTTGTCAAAATGCTTTTCATTGTGAATTAATGGCCAATACTGTGAGAACTAATGTTAACAGTATATTTAGAAACTAACGAATAAGTACCTTAGTAAACATGCAGTGTTACATCACACATTAGTAAATTGTTACTAAATGTGTAATACTGCATTAATTAAAGTTGATTCATGTATCCTTATTGTAAAGTGTCCCCTTTTATACTTTTACACTAACAAGTGAGAAAACAATTTTAATTGATGATACTCGTTAGGAGCAGCCCATTTCGCTTGAAGATGGAGGACACAGCAAGAGCCGGCACTCATGAGATGAGCTAAGAAAGGAAGATTTTTAAACTGCCTGGTAGACCGTGCCTGTCCGACTGAGCAATGAGAGGCCACAGAGGAGCCTCGTGTGGACAGGTGACACAGTAAATCCCCCAAAGCTATGGACTGGAGGATCCCCCCACCCTCCTCACCCAGGCTACTGTCTGCTTCCTCGCAGACAAAGCTCCCCAACTCCTGTCAAAACATCTCCTTAGTAGGTAGCAGTAGCTGCAGGCCGACTGTGCAGAGACTGTGTGTGTCTGAGCTTCAGCAGAACACAGACCGTCTGCTGCAGGGGCTGACAGCATGACTACACTCAGGCTCTGTGAATGGGTGCATATGGATGGGATGTGTCTCTCTGCATAGTTGTGTAGTTGTCATTACAGTTTTTGATTTAAACTATTATTAGTATACATTTCTTTATTACTCATATTTTACTAGATGTTAAGGTAATCTTTGTTCTAATCTTTCCAATAGATTAAGGTTGTGTTCACACCTCATAGTTGGCTTCCTTGGTGCCGACCAGATGCAAGTTGGAAATATTTTTTCATTTTTCAGCTGGTTCGGTTCGCATTCACAAAGGAAAATCTCCAGTTGACTGTAAAATTGTGGACAAAAGTCATCTGCATGGAATTCTGCTTAATTATTGGTCAGACAGTTCAAAGGATGAAAACAAAAAAACCCTCACAATTTCTAGTGCAGCCTACATGATGGAGCATCGACAGGTTGTTTTCCTGCTCGTCTTGATCTGGATGCATATTAGCAGATGTTAGCAGATGGCACATTCGAACGTGAGGTTAGACAACGTGCACTGATTAATTTAATAATTGTCCCTTTCATGATAGATGTTCTGCAAAAGGACAATGTTCTGCGGAAGACGGCTGGTTCTAATGACATTCTATTACGATCTGTTAGCAACACACAAGAGATCTACGAGTTCAAACAATAGCTAAATACAAGCAAATAAGGAAATAAATCTGTCTTTAATATCTGAAGAGCTGCCACTTTCCTGCAGTTTGTCACGTATTTTATGTATTGTTGACGCAGCTTCTTAACTTTAACGTGATGCTGTTCAACACTTCGGTTAAAACCGTTCTACTTCATTCTTTCTTTGAAGATTTTGAACACCTCCATGATCTCGTGTGTTTTTTCCAACAAATTATAAATCAACAACAATGTGGCTTTAGCTTTGACTGATCCGACTCTGCACTGGAATAATATTTAAATGATCAATAAAGTTTAATTTTTAAGTTGATGTGACATTTGCTCAGTTTTGTGCCAAACATGTTTTCTTACAGCTGGAGACAAAAGTTTCTATCCAAGGGCAACAGCAATTAAAATGCGGCAATAAAATGGTTATTACGCTCTTTTGTTAATCACACAATTGTTGCATGTTGTAATATGGATATTGCATCCGGACATTTTGCAATTTTGATTTTTTTAAGAGATAAATTGTGCATCTCTAAATGACACTATGAATTAATCAAAGCGTGTATGAATATGAAAAGTCAAAGACATTAGTCTGAGCTAATAAAAAATGCAACAGGAGATAAACTGCAAGTGAATATTGAATCCTAACTGGTCTAAAAGGAGCATTTGATGTCTTGCCCTCCGACGGTGTTTGCGTTAATCAGATGCACGGTCACGAGAAAAGACACCTGGCGCTGAATAGTTGAAAAACTATTTTTAAAATCCATTTAAATTTCTGCTCATTTTTAGAAAAATCCATCTGACGAGCCCCACAGACACCCTGATGCAACACAGAGACACACTTGAAAGTCATAGCAGTGCAGCCCGTCAAAGCGCAACCATGGAGAAGTCAAAGGGTGTCACACAGTTTCTGGCAGATCCCCGTCAGACAGTTCTCGGCGGTTCAAACCCCTCAGGGGGGCTGCTGGCTGTCTGGAAAATGCTGTCAGGATCCCAAGATGGGAAGTCGTTTTGAAAGCCACGGTGACAAAAGGGTGGAGGGGAGGAGAGATGAGGATGATGGTGGCAGATAAAGGAGTGAGGAAGGAAGAGGTGAAGGGAGGATGAGTGAGGAAGGAATGGAGGGGTGGGGTTACAGGCCAAGTCTGATAAAATGGGAGGATGGTAGGAAGGAGGAACAAAGGAGGAGAGTACGAGGAAGGAGTCACAGGGGAGGGGCAATAGGAGGTACGACAGAGAGAGAAAAACAGAAATACACACTGTACATATTTACATCAGCCTGCATCAGTTGAGATACGGTACAAAATATGACAGACGAAGAGACAAAGGAAGGGTGTGGCAAAGTATCTGGAAGTCTTTAACCAAACACATTCGAAAGTGAGCCCACCTTGCACTTTCAAATCATTGCTCTAAACCACCTTTTCACAGCAGCTTTCAATCTCTGATTGTAATTACATTGTTCTTCTGTGTTATTTCTCTCTAATGTGACAATGTTATGTGTTTTTGAATATCATGAAAAGCAGTACATGAATAAAACGTATTATCAGAATCGTTTTTGCCCTGTGATGAACTGGTGAACAGTTCATCACAGGGTGAACCCTGTATTCACCCACTGACGATCATTGACAGATAATAAGGGTTGATCGATATCCCATTTTCCAATTATCGATCACCTGGTTGGTGGTGACAAATCTCTTTGTCCAAAGCCCGAGGTGATGCCTTCAAAAGCCATTCTGGACAACCCAGAGACAATCAGTGTGCCGCCATTGAGGAGAGACTAAAATAAAAACAATTGGACATTTTGTTATAAAAAGGAAATAAGTTATGAAACGAGCTGGGTTTTAATTAAATGGTTGGCAACTTATTTAATATTGGTGCGCTCCAGGATGTTGTTGTTACATGTTAATAGTAAATTGGTTGGTTATGAGTTGCAATGCTCCTTAAATTCTCCAAGTCTGAAGGGATGAACATCTCTCTTCCAAAGGATAGTGGTGAGAGTGTGTGCATGATGGTGGTGAAGGGGGAGGAAAAAAAAAAGAATCAACCGGTGACCATGGCAATGACAAAACAAGAAGAAAGGCACTCAATTAGAGCGCATACCTCCACCAAGGCCCAACAGTCCCCTTAAGTATAATTCCTGGCTACAGATCTGCAAACTGGTCCATTCCCCATCCTCCCACCAAGTTTTGTAAAATCACTCCAGTATTACTTGCTTAATCCTGCTAACTCTGAATCAAACAAACAAACAAAAAAAAACAACACCCAACTGGACTGGAAATCTGAACAGATGAATGAGAAACCAACAAACTTGTCTTTTGTCAGTTTTCACAAGCACTTGCATGCAAAAGGTCAAATCGATGACCAGGTCACAAGAGGCTGCAAGGGAACTGACATCAAAGAAAGCTTGGGTGGCATCGTATAGATTCAAACAATACACCGATTATTTCTGTCTGCCGTCAGTCACGAACATATCAGTGAGTGGTGTTGTTCAGGGAAGCCCACAGCTATGTCCAGAGTTTAGTTTTATGGCACATGGATGTGGGTGAACAACACAGGCACAGTACGCGGACAAAGTCGTGAACTTTGAGTTCATTGAAAGGCCACACAGGAGCTTCAGTCAGACACGAGTTCAAGATACCAAGCAAACTTCAGCAGCGATGCAATGGGTTCATTGTGGAAAACAAACTGAATTAGCTCACTGATATTGGATTAAATGTCATTATGAATATTATTACAATGATGGCCCTGCATTGGCCGTGCAGTGACCTCAGGTGTAGCGTTTCCATTACACCAACCAAAACCAACCTGCTAGGCAGAGGTAAGGTCATACTCCTCGAGCCATTTTGAGATTCTTCATGACTGACGGGCATGATGGCACCTGAATTTAACATTTAGTCAATGACCATTTGTCTAACACTCTCATTTAATTAACATTTGGACATATGAGCACCTTTAAATGCTGCCTGAGCCACTGGATCAGAAAGAGCTGGGATTTCATAGTCAAGTTTTAAACAAATTCAACAGACTTCTCCTTGATTTTTGACAGGACTTCGAAAGTTTCATAACTGGGTCTTAACGGGTGTTGCAATCTTCAAAAGATGGTGGATGGCACCTTTCTAAAGTGCAGAATAAGAGCCAGATAGGGTGGGTATCTTCCCGACTCTGAATATATAATTCTGATAATGTTTCAGAGGCGAGGGCTGGAGAGATGTCATTGGAGATGGTGACAAGTCGAGGGAGGGATGAAAGGAAGACGGAAGGATAGGAGGGAATTATTTAAAGATTAGGGCAGACAGTGACGAGGAGAAGAGCAATAAGACTGAGGAGAAGCACAAAAGGAAGAGGAAGGGTCAGCTGAGGGCCTTCAGGAGGGACTTCAAAGAAACCATTGGTCGGAGACATCAGGCTGGAGATGAAAGGAGAGGCAGGAGGCAGATTATGGTCACATAAAACACATTTCTATTAGCACTAAAGACACTTTTGGCCGGTTTAGTGTGGCGTCTGTGCAGAGCGCTGCCGACACGAGCGAGTCTCCGGGCGCCGGGGAACTGAATGAGGGGCGAAGGCAGGTGAGGGTTCAGGCTGTGTTCTGGCACGAAGTGAATTAATCCCCGGAGGTCCAGCAAGCAGCTGCTGACACAGGCTGGTTTTATGGCGAAACAGGGGGGGCATAAATAAGGCATTATGGCTGATGGGGGGTGGGGGGCTTAAGTGTGCCACTTTAAAAGGCCCTTTCACCATTAGTTGTGTGCCCAGGCTGTTTGAAGTGATGGACCGATGTGCGTGTGCGTGTTTTGTGACCTCACTGTGGCAGCGCTGTATTTCAAGTAGCCGGGCGAGACACAAGTCAGGGGCCCTGAGGGAGCTGCCCATTTCAAGACCATGATTCCACTCTTCCCTGTCCGCTGGGCTGTTAATCATATTGTAAGAGCTGGTGGATAATGGCACGGCTCTCGTGCGAGGAACAAAGCCCTTCAATCACTTGTAATATATTTTACATTGTATTGTGGAGGCTTGAGATGTTCAATTGATTGATGTTAGAACATTTCATCCGTCATTCATTAGTGCCTTACGTTTCCAAATCTGCTAGAGTTTCACAAATTAGAGCTGAAATGTGATGTACTGTCCATTTCCTTCTCACCCTCCTTTGTGTCTCCCACCAGCTTTACTGCATTTGTTAGAATTCCTCTCTCTGATTGCACCTCAGCGACATTCGAGCTGCCTGTCCACAATAACGACAAAAAGTCTGTCAACTTTTATCGATCCAAGGGCAACAGCAGCAAACAGAGAAAAATGTGATGTCACTGGTTTTGTCTTACATGTATTTTCATGTTTGATTTGTAATTATATTCTATATTTTAAATATATAGTGGCTATTAGCATGCATGCATTGTGCTTTTACATTGCTCATGTGAGTAGCAGGAATATTCATGTTTTTCATTAGTTGTTGATTGACATAGGTGTATTACTATTGTGTTAAATGCCGTATTTAAATTGTTGTGTGTTTTAATAGTTGGAATTTTATGTGAAATTGTTATATTCACGTATATGATCCTTGAGTAGTAAATTCAATACTTATACTTTCAGACGAGTAGTTTGATGTGTTTCCTCATGACACATTTACTGATCATTCATTATTTAACACTGTTTGGTCACCTATCTAATAGTGTATACGTTTCATAAAATTAGACAGCACTTTTCTGGGTTTGTGTGAATGTTTCTGACATTTGTTTCTGTCTCTTGTCCAGTATTCCAGCTTGTGTCTGTGAGAACAGTTTCAGTTTGCATAGCACACATCACTCGCAGCTAAAGCTGAAGAATTAAGTTTACTTATTCAGGAAAGAACTTACACAGCAAATATTCTTCTTCTTCAATAACCCTCTGAAAGACACTAATACAATTTCTCACATCTACAGTATACCTGGCTGAGTTTCTTTCTACTGGAAAGTGCTCAGCTACACTGACACGCCTGCAGATGGTTAGTGCCATGTACTATGTACTATGTACTATCTAACAGGTATCCTATAGACAGCACTTCATTGATTTTCATAGTCAAATACTCTAGTATTTGTCATTTCCATGAAGTGTATAGCTTAAAAAAAGCTTGGTTGAAACCAGATCAAAGCAGAATTTGCAGGAACAGGCCTGTTTTAGCCTTTTCAGCCCCAGATGGGTGGAGTTTGTCACACAGGGTAAGGCAACGCATGGCAATCCGGTGCAAAGTATCATGAATGTATGAGTCAATTTAGAGCACCTTTCTGTCACTAATGAAGTCTGATCTGCACTGACACTCCACCCTTCTGGGACTCATAGCCAAGAGAAACAGACCTGCAAAGAATTTGCAAATAAACTGTACAATCCAGATCTGGTTCGCAGGAAGAGAAGGGTCATTATCACGCTAAAGAAAACTAGCTATCAACATATAAATATCATACCTTCCTCTGTGAGTGTGCGATCACTGGGATTTCAAGTTCCACGAAGCGTGAAAATCCACAAAATTTGACAGGAAACAAGGAGGTTAGTTAATTCCAACATGTGTTTTTTTTTAAGCAGCATCAAAACAAATGCCAATAGAATTTCTGTCTGTGGATTAGTGTTAATGATGGTTCACAGCCTAATCTACTGTTTTTGGAGGGATTAGCACACAAAATCTGGATGTAATACAACTGGCATTAAATGTTAGTGTATGGAAATACCTGCTAAAAATGCATAAGCTTACTTTGGTTGAGGATTACTTGGCACTTAATGATCCAAGTGGACTGAAAGTAAGAGACCTATAATTGGACACGAAAGTGAACAAGGGGAAAATGTGTCGCAGTGTGCCAGAACTTTGTAACACATTCTGGTTCAATATATGGAAATCACAGCAGGAGACATTTTGGCAGTTCATTCTCAGCACTTTCAGCTTTTCAGTCTTTTTTTCTAATAACATAGATGACTTTTAATGCTTAAGTGTAAAATGAGTCCTTTAATAAAACAAATCAATGAAACACAGTCTGGACCAGCAACATTATAAACAACCTTCTATCTTCAGTGAAAATCAAACCTATTTTCCTATGACAATAACAAACTACTCCTATAGCTGAAGACTGATTATCGAGGAGAGAACGTAACGCTGGAAACTCCAGATTTCCCTCAAAAGAGATGGTTGCTGAGTGTGTGTGGGGTTGTCATCACTGTTTCCTGAATACAGCTGCGGAAGTCAGATCCACAGGGAGGGGAAGGTCAGGGCGGCCCTCCCCTCGGTGCACTGACAGCGGGTTTCACTGCCACCGGAGCCCCCCCCTCATGGGACAGATCGTTTACCTCACCGTCTCTTTCATCCACGCATGCACGTGTATGCATAAATAGACATTAGCATGTGTGTTCTTCGTCTCACCACTTGATCTTCCTCTCTTCAACAAATCAAATTGATAAATCAGAAGAAAATGTGGATATTTTATTAACAAACTACAAATTTTAATTCCCAGTTGCCTCAATTTGATACCTTGGTTTAAAATAATAAGAAAATAATATATTTTGGACTGTTTTATGGACAAAACAAGATGTTATGACGCAATGTATGTTTCCTGGCATTTAGAAAAAAATAATAAAGAGATTAATTGAGGACTAAGATCATTAGTTACAGTCTTTGTTTCCTGCAGACGAGTGATGTATCTCCCCACTCGTCCAAATGTCCTCCGGGTAAACAGCAAAAATGGCTGGAATCTCAGACATGCCATCATCAAAGCGACAGACTGGACAAAGAAGAGAGAGAGAGAGAGAGAGGAAAAAATCCCCTCTTGATGCAGCGATCACCTGGCATCAGGACACGTCTGCAGTCAGCCGCACGCCCACGCTGAGCGATGAACGGCGGGCAGCAAGAAATCGGCAATCAATGCAAATCTGCATAACAAATCAGCTGTCGATGAGACCAAATTGTTTCATAATCTCCCCCAAACTGGGCACATCACTCGAGATCGTGTTGAGCTACAGAGTCGAATTCTAAGTACGATTAATCTATATACATCTAAACTTGATTAAGAGAAGGGGTCCTCGCTGCGATTGGCTAAATTGATCAGCTGGTGAAGTGCAATGAGTGAGAGAGCGTCGCAGTGTTTGTCGTGACATAAATCAAGTGTTAAAAGGACATTCATGGGGACCCCAGCGCATATTGATCAGTCATTATTTGCACTAACGGGCCTCAGGGAGGGGGGGCAGAGGCGTATGTGACTGCAATCAATTGGTGAGGATCAATAGGTCTTACGAAGTCTGGCTAGTCCACTACATCACTACTCCTTCATATTCCACTAAGGCCTGACAGAAAACTGACATCTGTGACTTGTAGAGCAGCAGCTCCAAACCTTGTTTATGCTCCTGAGGCAGCTGGTCAGAGGTTATGTATGTGTGAGCAGTTTAACCAGAGCAACTTATTTTCTCAGACTGATGGTCAGAACGATTTAAAAGAGCTGTTATCTGGAATTCATGAGACAAAACCTTCAGAAATACACACTTTACTTTTATTACTTCTTCATCATCTACTAGAGACGATGTGAACGCAACACATGAAAAACCTCTCCTGTAAAAATACACAGAGGAAGAAGAAAGAATGACACGGATCATTCAAAGACTGGAAAGATTCTCTCCTTCACCACCAAGTAAGAAAGCTGCCAACACTTCATATCTGCATCCTTCTCCTCCAATAAACCGTCACTCCACTTTCCTCCTTAATGTCTCTGGAGGAGGTTTGAATTAAAAAAAAGAAAAAAGGACACAAACCATTCTCCATCTCAGTTTTGACAGCGGTGGACGGTCGGGGGCCTAAAGCCCCCGCTCGCAGATGTCTGGTTCTCCTCAAAACTCCTGAAAGCGACAGGATATGCAACAGGATACGTGCAGAAAGTGGAGAGGGAGGCTGTTGGTCTTGAAAACATCAGGTAATGAGGATCCCCTTTAATCTAGAACGTTTCCTCCATGTGTGCGATTTGAAGTGATTTAAGAGCCCAATTATGCCATCAGAGAGGCAGCAAAGCATCCCTGTCGTCACAGAGCCGAAGAAATCACTGAACTCCTCTCTTGTTTATCCAACAACAAAGAGGAGGGAGGATTTCAGTAAGATGACAAAACTTGGTAGTTTAAAGCAGCAAACATGAGATAATAGCTAGTCAGTATATTATATAACAAAACATATTACGGTAGTGTTGTTTACAAATTGAAAGAAATGTTCCTATTTAGTCTTGTAAGTTTGTGTCCATAGTTTAAGACAACACAAACATTCTAAAAAGGTAAAATTGACTTCCAAAATGCTGTAACCCTGGTGATCATATCAGCTTCCTCAATCAATCAGCTGATCATTTTAATAGATCTCTGATATTAGACAATTAATAGTTTGCAATGATACTTTTAAATGCAATTCAATCCATATTCAATCACTCGCTGTCCATGTTTTACAGGGCACATCTCATTTTCAGGCGTAGTAGGCTGGGAAATATGGATGAGTTACAACTTGGAGCTGCACTCGGTACGTTTGAAAAGAGAGAAAAAGAGCCGCTGCCTGCAGAGATGGCTGCCGTGCACGAGATCGTGGATCGCTCTATTTTTTGTTGTATGTGCAGGACGGGCAGTTTTTTTCCAACCCTGGCAGTTGTTTTCCAGCGTTACTGTCGTAACCCTACTACCTGTAACTGAAGCGACGGCGGGGCAGCTTCCTTTCCTGTGGCGTTTGGAGCAGTAGGCAGCGCCAAATTAGTCTCATGTATTAGTACATAGTGATCATTTTCCGCAATTATGACAAAAAGTTACTTGAATAAAAGTTACCCGCTGCAGCTTTAAACAGACAGTATGCAATTTCTGTCACTAGGCGTCTCTCAGTCAAACAATAAAACCAAAAGACCTGGTTCTGAAACAAAATATCTGATGTGACTAAGGTATGAACACTGATTCTCAACCAGAAGCTATTTAAGTTACCTGAAAAAAATCACAGTTTTGGGGTTTGAATATTGTTGGAAACATTTAGGAAAAAAAACCCCAACAATATTAAACAAAAGTATATGTTTCGTTTCGTTTTCTGCCACTTATCCAGGTCGCGGGGGCAATAGTTTGAGCAGGGAGATCCAGACGGTCCTCTCCCCGGCCACTTCCACCAACTCCTCCGGGGGGACACCAAGACGTTCCAAAGTCAGCCGAGAGATATAATCTCTCCAGTGTGTCCTCGGTCTGCCCCGGGGTCTCCTCCCGGATGGTCATGCCCGAAACACCTCCCCAGGGAGACGTCCAGGAGGCATCCTGACCAGATGCCCGAACCACCTCAACTGGCTCCTCTCAACGCATATATGTATATGTGTAAAAGTGTAATATGTATAGTATAACATGTAAGTATATGTATTCAGAGACATTTAAAATCAGAAACACTACATATTTTTAAAAGCTGTGCTGTTTTTACCGTTCCAGACAATGACTCTAAATGAAATCAAGTACTTTCGGTGCTCACAACAGTTGAAAATGGAGCCAAATTGGATAAAAATAAGAGACCCGGAAGAATTTGAATTGAATAAGCAGATTCACTGATGGATTCAGATTTGATAAAACCCCATCACTGAGTAAATAAACCACTCTAACATGGAGAACTTTTACAGCTCTATCTACCAGCCGAAGGGTGTTGCAGTTAGTAGCTCATTTGGTTAACTGCAAACTTAAGCACCCTGATTAAAACTTAATTTGAATTTTAGATTGTTTTTCCTTGTAAATCCAAAACCAGAAACCACGAAAAGGTGAGCAGTGTGTGTGTTTCAACATGAAATGACCCGTAAACGTGATGCTTTCTGGCAACAGGCACACAATAAGAGAACAGATCTGTGCCTCGTTTCAAAGCCGCTGCGCCAACTTCTCGAAGAAAACTCGCCTCTTGTGTCCCTGCGCTGAACTATTAATATACTTCCCCACAATGACAAATTTGCATAAGCAAATGAGGGCCAAAAGGAGTGATTAGGTTTTGTTCCGACAGTTACTGCGCCGGCGAATAGCCGCCCAACAGCTGTTGGCATCATTCACAGCGCCGCTCGGTCATTTCAACGCTGCCACAAAAGGGCGATACGTCAAAGATACGACCATTGAAACCACTGAAGTGCTGAAATAAAAGATCCAAATGTGCAGACACACACTTGGCTACAATGCTAAAAAGAGAGAGTTTTCGGTGGCAATCCTAATTAGCTTAATGAGTTTCTTCTTTCTCTACTACAGTTAAATCACTGCATTTTAATCAAATAAAGAAAACAACTTTTGGAGCTGTGCGGTCTGGAAAGGGGTGGGGGATTATTACACTTAACTCTGTGAAGAAGGGGTCTCTTAATCCCAAATGCAGTTACTCTTATTAAAGCAGAGGGGGTGGAAGGGGCTGCGAACAACAGGGGTCCAGTTCAATTCAGAAGAGTAGTAGAAAAAAAAGAAATGTTCACACTGGGATCCAGGCATCTTATGGCTGCTGAGCAAAGAATGAGTGCTGTGTTCCTATCAGGACGACCGTATCTCCTCTGCACATAAATCCTGTTGTGGTGAAAACCAACCGAGTTCCTCAACTTCAAAGGTGTTTTAAATGTTGGAGGAAATGAAAAGTGTTAGTTCCTTGAAAAATTCAAAAAATGCCTAAGTCTCATGAAAATTCTTACTAATGTGAGCATTAACGTAATTTATAAATTTATTTTCACTAATACTTTGTATGACCTAAGTGTTTTATTAATTTTGTTTTGAAGGAAAAACAAATCCATTTAGAACACAATAACAATGCTGGGCTCACTTAATACCAAATGCAACACGATGTGGAAACAAGATGTCCAGATCATCAGAATGCACAATACATTCAGTCCAAGAAACGTGATGTTTTCCATCAGTGTGGAGTAAGAGGGGACTGATCACCAATCAAAGTCTTTACTTCAACAAGTAGGTGAGCCATTTTCCCACCTTACAATTCATAGATCATTTTGTAGCTGAGGTAGGAACGTTAAGCTGTCCATCTCATGAATCTCTTTAAATTTTCCCTTTAGTCTCGTTAAATTTGCTCTTATATCCTGTAAGGTCTTGACGAAAATTTGCTAATAATTTTGCTGAATATGGGACAGCTGTGTACAGGTTTCTGGCACAATTTCGCCCAATTCCAAGAAGCACTGAGGAGATAATGGAATTATTGTTAGTTATATCTGATCATCTGACCAATGTTTTTTTGATAATTTTTCACAGATTTATTTCAGTTGAGACAAAACAAGTGATTATTGGAGATGCATTTTAAATTGGTAAAATGGTTAAAATGTTCCCTGTGGTTAAATAATAAAGAAAAAGTCTATTTTGGGTATGGAAGCAGTAAGAGGAAAAAAATTTTTCTCTCAACCAATTCTTTGGTTTTGTTCTTCTCTCGCTGTCTCTCGACATCTCTGCCTTCCTGCCTCCTAAATGAAAACCAGTCACTGTGATGCTAGCTGAGCTTTGCTGACAGCTTTAAAGGGACTCCTTCTACTCTTTGCCCTCTGTGTGGGAAAGCTGAAGCCTCGGCGCTGTCGGGAGCACGCAGGGATGAAGAGGAGCCTGGGAGGCCTCATCTCTGTTTCCTGGAATCAAACACTTGCACGCACAGTGGCATTTCCTCATGTAGCTGCCGCTATCAAATGAGCATCTCCGACTGGAAATGACCTGAGGCTGGATATGATGTGCAGCTACAGGAAAACGGATGCACTTATTCAGTGGATAATATGGTGGCAGACGAAAGAAAATCATCACATGACTGGAGTTAAGCAAGTATTGCACATTTAACATTCATAGGCAAAACTATGGCTTCATTTACTGAACTGTAGTTCTAAAAAAATACAATACTCAGTGACCTCTTTTGGTTCCACTCAGAGTCCAGGTTCTACGGGGAACTGTAAGGTGCATTTACGTAAATCCATTTCCCAATATTACACAAATATTCAGTCAAGTTTTGCAGATTTAGACGCGTCATGCGTATTTGTTTTTATTTTTAGCCCAGAGGCTCAAGTCAAAAGCATCTTATCGTAACAAAAAAAAAGCTGCGATCCCTTTATCACTAAGACCACAACATCCCGACAGTCCATCAAAGACCAGTGACAACAAAGACCATCATTACAGAGTGTGTACATACATGCAACAACACGTCCTGCGTGCTCACAGCCGCCCACCGTGTGCTCAAAATGATGTGCAGGGGAACTGAGGACAGAGGCGGCCTGATCCACGGGTTTAAATTGTTCTGGCCAGGCAATCAACAAAGCATAAAAGCTCCCATCCCCAGAGGCCAACCACAACAATCCAGCAGTTCACACGGCGGGTGATTCACAGTAAAGGACAAAGCTCTGCTGTAGCTGTTGCTGTGCCTCACACGAGAGAAAAAGCCTCGGGGCGGCCGCCACATCTAAGCATTGGAAAATGAACGCGGGCCAAAAGCCTCTGTAGAAGTTCACATCCAGAACAACATTATGAGAGAGAGCTAATGGCTGCCAACATACACGCACCAAAAAGGATTTCTAATCGTCGCTACTATATTTAAAACCCCAGGGGAGTTATGGACACACTCAATGCACAACTACCACATCGCTCGCTTCCAGCAACAAAATCTCCTCTGGTTTCTGCCTGATGATATCCTCCGAAGCCACAAAGCAGATGCCCCATGCCGCGCCTGCCGCTGCCATAAAAGCAGTGGTGCTTTTAACACGGAGCGCTTTGCTATCACTAATGATTAACGAGAGCCTTGACGGTGCAGAGATCCTCACAACACTTCAAAGACAAAATAAAGCTGAGGATTCAATAGCCTTAATAGGCCCCGGGCCGAGAACATGCACTCGAAGCCGTCAATAAATGTCACAGGCTGTTTAAAGATGAAGGCCCTGATGTAAGTTCTACGTGGTGTGAGGACACGTCTGGTTGGAGAGGCGCCGACGTGCTGGGAGAAATACAGCAGAGATCGAAGAGACGAGTGTGTGTTTTTCTGGTAATGAGCTGCGGCGCAAGTAGACGGACACAGAAGATACATTGAAGATAATCAAAACCCGGCCGGGCTTTCTCTTATTTCCAAAGGCGAGACAATTGTAAATATCTTCATATCGAAGAGGCCTCTGCCTGCGGCGGCGTGATGAGAACGTTATCGCTGCCGGCCCGTGGTCGGTCACGTATGTGTTTGAGAGAGAGAGTTTGTGTGTTTTCTCATTTTCACTGTCCTTCCTGCAGACTCTGATCTAATAATCACGCCGTTGACATGTAACGCATCACGTGTAAGGTGCAGCGGTCAGTTACGGGACACTAGTGAAGGTCGACGGTGTAAATGATGGCACTAAGAAGTTTGAGCATCTTCCCTCTTGCCGCTCGTTTGTAAGGAAAAAGGCGAGCACCCAGAAAAGCAATGTCTGACTGTGGGATCATGAAGTGCATAAATACATTTATGCATTGTTGCGGCCAGGAGGCAGAGGATCGAGAACATTTTACTGAGGATGTTGCAACACGCCGTAACTCGCTGAAAAACTCCTCTTCTGCATCCCCGAAGACTCACCCGTTTCGTATTCATCGTCAGTGTTGCCTCCCCTCCACTACAACCGAAGTCCCTGCTTTACTCTGCTGGAACATCTCGATGTTTGTAGTAGGGTCAACCAAGTCGATTATAAAAAGAGGGATTTATGCAAAGGAAAATGTGCAGAGCTACTTGAAAGCCGATCCCGTGCATCTGCCACGACAGAGACGGACGGCAACAGCGTCGGCGTGTTTGAGCCCAGCGACTGGCTGACTGACTGACTGACACCAGCCGTTGGTGGGTTATGAGGGTACAGACAGGGGGTTTAACAGGGACCAGGCTGCACTAATAAAAACCAGCATGGTCTCTGCTCTGTGGGTCAGCGTGCTGTGATTAAAATGGGAAATTCCAGGTAGGGCCTAGTTTGGCCTGTGACCACCATAACAGTTCCTTTTAAGCGTAGAGGAAACTTTTTCTAGCTGAAAAATGAATTTAGAGACACAAATAGAGACGAGTGACCGACTCAAACCCGCTCCATCCTTGGTTTATCAATACCAGGCCTCTCCACTCAGTGTCCACATGTGTCTACATCTGATAAATGTTAAGGACAATTGCAAGCAGCAGTGAGGTTGCATTTACATCCATGTGTGTCCAGACTCATACAATACATGTGTGGACAGATAAGGAGCTTGGTCACACAAATTGCATCTCATAATTAACACTTTAAAATATCTTTTTAATGTCAAGTGACAGTTAAAACCTCAAGTTATTCTTATTTTTCAAAAAAGCAATAAATCCTCATGTCCGAGAGCTGTAAAGACAGAAGAAGCTGAATGGCAGGTTACGTGTACAGACTGCTGCCTTGTGGACACGCCCAGCAACCAGCACCAAAATCCTGAACCTGCTCTTTACTGTACAACCAGCCAGGAAAACGTGACTGCACAATCCATGACATACATTATACATGTGAGTCAAACACACACAGGATTCCGGTTGGGCATCTGAGTGATGCAAAGTGCCATCCATGACACCAAATGTGGGTCAACAGCCTTTTAGGGTCAGACTGAGCTCTTAGCCCCTCATGCTGCGCTTGTATTTAAACCCAAATGGCCAACAGTTCCCCACTTACAGCACACAACCACCCCCCCATCCCATGGCAACAAACCACATCCATTCTCAGCGGGGGGATGAAGCACAATGCGTCACGCGAGTCCGGCACCATTACTGCCACGCTGCTGTGCAACATACTGTTCCAGTTCGCCCTGCGGTCACATTTAAGCTCTTTTCAAGTGCTATCAAGAATGTTGGCAAATTCCTTGATGTGACGAATGTTAAATAATTTTAGTGGATTCCACTCAGACGTTTGTGACATTAATGGCTGTTTGGCGACCACTTCTTTTGTGACAGGAGGGGTTTTGTTTTTAAAAGGGGAACTTGATTAAACGAAGTAAACAATGGGAGGGTTTTTCAAACTTAAAATAATTTTTTTGTTGTAAAACTAAAGATTTTACACAATTAAAATTTTCACAAAAGCGCTGAAAGTTTAATCCTATTGATGAAATACCCTGAACAAAAGAATTTGTCAATATTAGATTGTGTTCTATTTGCTTTAAATGATAATGATGTAAAATGTGGATGACCACATTAAAACTGTCAGAGTGGTTTTACCTGAGAATAAAAGCATAATTTAATTTTTGAGTCACTATATGAGAAATCAGTGTGAGAATCTTTTAAAAAAACAAAAAAAAACAATGACACAGCAGCATGTAATAACCCCCGAGCTGCTGAAAGAGTCTGACAGTGAAAATATCCCCAGACTTTTCAAGATTACTTGAATACTTCCGACATGGCCCTAAAACGTTAGCGACTTCAGCACGGCTAACCAGGCAGAAGGAAGAAGTGCTTTTACAGAGTAATAACCCTTTCACTTGTAATTACATCCCTGGAGTGCTACTTCAAATACATTTTTAACTTGATTGGTTAAAGAAGTGTGTTCCTCCAACAGTACAGTCATGCAAGTTTAGGGTTTTGTATTTTTCCTACAACAGCATCACAAACTCCACGAAGCTTCACCATCACTCTTAAAAATGATCTAATAAGCTGCTTTTATGCAGGATATATGACAAATATTAAACTGCATGTTTTAGTCTGACGACTGAGTATAATATTCTGTTTGTGCTTGTACTGTGTGTATCCTTTCACTCCCTTTTTTTTTTTCCTCTGTAGCATTTAGATAAAAGTCCAGGCTGATGAGCCTCAGACGGACAGTCAGTCTGGCTCCAAACTGGAGAGAATGACATCACCACGCTATCAGACATGGTCAATACACACAGACTCACTCACAACACACACAAGAGCACGCGAACAGAAACATGACCCAGGAGAAATGCATTAATACATTCCTGTTGCAATTTTGGAAGCCAGTAACTCCACCCCCAACTACTGGTTTAACACTGCTTGTGTGTTTGCCTTCAGTTGTAAGGTCCTATGCCAGCCTCCCCCGAGGGGCTTTCTGCTGTGTCCTCAGCCATGTGAGCCACGTTAATCAGACGTTCAGACAAATTTACACTCCACTGTGAAAGCATTTTACAGGGTTAAAAAAGGGAAGTTTGTGAACTCTTGTATGGCTGTTGACCGCACAAACTGCGTATTGTTATTGAGCGTGAATCAAAGTCATGTTAACAGGGAATTAAGGGCAACTTGAGTGAATGCTTTGTACACGTCCATAAATACACATTCAACTGGTTAACGGTCATCACAATGAAGCCAAGCCTTGATTTTCCGGGGATTTTTGGACACGAGTGTAAGAAGGAGACTAAAGAGAAGAAAATATGACAATATGGGGGGAATATTAAGAAAAACCCAGTTCGACTTCCACTTAACTCCAAAAATGTGAACACTGAACATCACTGCAATCATAATCATGGATTACATGTTCACGGAGCTCAGATCAAACACGGCTTGTGACTGGAGCTCAGCGGGAGGCGACGTTTACTGTGATCACAGCAGGTCATTTGTCATCAAAATGTTTGGATTCTCCTGCTTAAATATCCATTACATAAATTTGAGACATAATCCTCGTCATTAACATGACAACATCTGTAATGCGGCTAAAGAGGAGCTCTGTCCTTTTTCTCCAGCTGTTCCAATTCTATAACAGTTTCGCAATCTCAACTGGCTCTGCCTGCTTTGAATTTGACATTACTCAACCAAAAACTAACTTTTGGGTGGTCCACCTACATTAAGTGTGGAAAACATCAATGTTTGTTAAAATGGTTTTACCCAACGTGAAATAATCCATCACAACAGCGTAGAAAGACATCAATGACATCAAAAAGAAGCTTCACAGATTCAAAAAGGGAAAACTGTACAAGAGAGCAAACCTAAAAGATTCAAAGCTACATAATTGTTGTTGATCCTAAATGTTTGACCATAATTACTTGTGATTTAATTTCTCTGTCTTCCACTTATGAAACATGGCCAAACTCAGCTGTTTTATCTGTGGCTGTATTGTCCATTTAAGACCGATGGTCCTGATTACTGTAGTTCACTGGTCACAACCCTGAGCTCTTTGTTTCTTGGCTCCTCTTCATTTTTTTAAAACAGGACACACGTAATAATGTTAGCAATAGAGAGCAAATTGGCTTTAAACATGACACTTTTAATTCTGAAACGTGATGAGGTCAAGTGGCCACGACCGTTTAGCTGTCCTGAAATTCACGACCAAACTTATCATTTTGCCAACCACTCTTAAAAAAAAGTTAAAGAAGTTCTTAAAACTCATTTTTTTTCCTGTTTTAACTTAATGGAGACAAAGGTTTGTGGAGACGGACTTTGACATATCTCTCTAAACTTCCTGTCGGATGTGCTATATTTACAGAAGCTCTTATGGAAATGGTTGAATAAACACTTGATGGTTTTATACACGAGAAAATGCCAGACTAATGTTTCCAGCCACCTACAATTGTATGGTGATGAATCTCGTGTTGTAAATTTAAACTAAAGGGCATAAGAGGAGCCTAACAGGGCCCGGCCCACCTTTTTTCAAAGTCTTTAAGAAAAAAAACCAAAAAAAACCCCCTCATTTTTCAGTTAGAAATTTGGCTAATAAAAAATTTAACTGTTAAAACATTGAATCTTTTTCTGGGTTTTTGGCTGGTCTAATTTAAAACCTCTTTAGTTTTGGTTGTGCTCCTCCTCTAGAAAGAGACAAATAGGATGACAACCTAAATCGCTAACTGAACTGTATCTTTTAATGCCAAGTGTGTGTTTCAATGATGACTCTGGTTTTCCAACCGGAGACGGAGGAGTGGGAGTAAAGTCTTCATCCGCCAGCTCTCATTCCAACCTGAGAACGCCCAACACGACCCCTACTAACCCATATCCATAAAGGATTCCTCCGGGCAGAACACATCCCTAGTCTGTAGCTCTTGGTCGTGATCCAGGGATTAGGACAGGAAAAGGATGGCTGGCCTCTTCTCCTGCTCAGTTTAACCGACTCTAATGGTCACGAGCAGATGACTCCTTGCTTAACTTTCACACTCATACCTCATTTCTGCACCACATGTTGATGAAAAACCGGAGTCAGCCATTTTAAATGACTCTGAATAAATATCTGCCTGGAAAACCAGCGAGGGAATCGATGAGGAATAAGATAGAGAAGCTTGTGATTGTTTTTAAGCTTCTTTTACTGGTTCAGGGCAAAAACTTGGATTTTTTTTGACGAGGGAAAATATCAATATACTTGTTAAACTATGAAGCTAAAATAGAACATATCCCATTTTACACACCCATCTTTTGTTATGCAGAAATAAATTAGATGCAACGTGAGGCTTCATTTTGTGATCTACAGGTAACGCCAAAGACGATACCTGTCCTTTTCTTCCCAAACCGCCAACTAAATTAGTTTCTTTAAGCACTGAAGGAACATATGTAGGCACTTTATTTAGTACACTGTATATCCACAGAAATTAGCCTCACTGCATTAACAGTTACTGTGAAATGCATTGTTGCCTCTCAATCGTCCACATTTGTGAACAGAGATGTGTTCAGTGCTCAGGAGAACTACTTAAGTTCACAGACTCACTGCATGTTAAATAGTTTCTGCTAGTGCCATTAATTGCGGGTTTAATGAGGATTTGGCACCAGGAACACACTGCAGGGTAGCTGTTTTACGATCTCAGTACTCCGACCTGGCAGCAGAAAAGGGCATCAGGCTGGGATGAAGATGTTTGGGATTGGTACGAGCACTCGTTGACGTCAGCGCGCAGGACGAGTTGTTTTTGGCCACTGCAGTTCAGCTCAGTTGGCGCTGCGTGCACCATGGCAGCCGCGAGCAGGAAAACAGATGTCTGGTTATGCTTTGACAAAAAAATAGGACAGTGACGTGCAGAGAAGATGTGGTGTTAAAACTTGCATGTCAAAGAAATACTAGTTCAGTGTCTAACGGAATGTGCTTAAAGCACAAGGGGAAACCAGCAGAGACAGACAAGAGGAAGTCTCGCAGCACATCATTTGTTAGCCTGGTATCACATGCTGTTGTGATTATACCAGAGCGGAGAAGATTAGGCTGCTAATAATGAAAATGGTGACTGGAAATATGCTCCCATTAAGTTTTACGGGTGTAGAAGCCTTCCATGAGCGGATGAAAACGGCTACGAGAGTGGAACAGAACTGAGGGCTGATCAGCAATGTGTTGACTTTTCTATAATGTCTTTTATGTTACATAGAAAATACTAAAGAAAACCATTTTTTTTTTTTTTAAATCAATAATGAAAGTTTTTGTATTGGATCCAACACAACAACTACCGGAGATGCGTCGGTTTCACATCTGCCGCCCGCTTCATAGTTCACTTCATACTTCAAGTTATATTGATTTTAATTGCAGGTCTGAGGCCTCATTTTTCCTCACAGTACCAACTTAAAATTGTCCCTATCCATCACCCCTTATTACAATAAAGAAAATGAGAATAACAATAGTGTGGATGCTAAAAAAATCAGCAGCATGCTGACGCCATCATTATTATAACACAAGCATTGCACTGTGATTAACCTTCGCAGGTCTGCGCTCTCTAGTTCTCAATTTATAATTATAATATTACACTAAATTAAGTATCATATAGCAATATAGCCTGGGTCAGGTGAGGTTTGTGACTGTGTCTGATTGGGTTGTTTCCAATCGGTCTTACATATAGAAATATTATTGAAATATTATTGAAATTACTGAAAAATTCCCTAGAAGGTGTTGTTACTTCAAAGCTTGCGCATCTCTTCCACTACCTCCCGCTGACGAGTTTTCTCAGGTGCAGAACTTCGAGCGTGTCTGTGTTCTGCAGGCGCACATAAGTGGAGGCCAAACACGATGGCAGCTGATCAAAATACTGTCTCGTCACCAGGCTTTGGCTCTGCGCTCACCGTGACTGTTTCAGGCAGTCGGGATGACCGGACAGCAGAGATGTTCTCCAGGCTGTGGTGAGACGTCCTGTTGTGTGACAACACAGCTCACGTTCTGCGTGGCAGCCAGAGCCGCCAACTTCTCGTCCGTGGGTCTATTCGCACATTGTGAGCCAGATAGCAGCGCAGCCGATGCGCAGGAAGATGTGACTGAGTTTGTTTTTTTTAATCGCAGGTCTTTGACGGTTGGGAAGAGGGGAAAAGTCACAGCTGTGAGTTCCTGCAACTCCAAGTTAGTTAAATTGAGTTGAATTGCGTACAGAAGACGAAAGCAAATGTAGTTTTCAGCGCTTTAAAAGGCAGGCGTTAATAAGGCCTGTGTGAATCCTGCACTGGTGTCCTGCAGGAAAAGAACCGTTACACACCAGCAAACATAGTGTAATAACCTGTTAAAGTCACCAAAACAGAAAACAGAAGAGATAAAGAGATTAAGAAATGCTTTACGGTCAGATGTGTGGGATTACACCAACGTGGGAACAACATACATGTTGTCTGTTGTCAGATGGATTATGGGGGATGTGAGTGCCATTGTCTTCTATTCTGTTGGTCCCACCAACTGTTTTGCAATAAGTTTTTAAATCTAACAAAATGTGGTTTAAGCTTGGTGAAGGCTTTTAAATCTCCACCTTCTTGTACTAAAACTGATTAAAATGTGTTTGTGTGTTCGTGAGTGTGCACTAATTTTGGATACTGATGTGTTTGCGTTTGTAATTTGGCATTTTTTGGAATCTGGGCTCCAACTGCAGCTCATTTCAAGAGTCTCAGAGGCCCCGGAACAGACCGGAAAGTGGGATTATGCCTGGGACTTAATTCAAACTCGAGTCTCACTAATCATGCATTGGACCACACACGCGTACATATTTTTCCATCGAGGCTGTATTCCAAACCAGACAATATGGCTGTGATAGTTTGATATGTGACACGGAAACACAAAATTCACAAAAAAAAATAAGCTACATTAAAAGACATAAGTTGTGTTGTTGGGGAAGACGAGTTGTGACAATGAAGTCATTATTATAAGTGCGTTATATTTAGACATCACAGCTTTAGAGAAATGTACACGTTCATTTAGCAACACAGAATCTTGTTTTGTGCAGTTTTAAGATGTTTTCCAGATGTTAAACCTACTAAAGCTTAAGGTCCTGTCTCATAGCAAAGCCCGGTGCCAAAGTCAATCTTTTTATTGGTTAATCACTTCAGCTATAGAATCAAAAACAGTGTCTGAGGAGTGATTACAACAAACGAGTCAAGCAAAAATATGAATTTACTGCCCCCAAGACATCGACTAAAATCCAGAACAAGCAAAGGATATCGCAAGAACAAAAATTCCTCCCCAACAATAATTCGCTTGGTTGTTTCCAATGATGTTTTAAA
>KV751365.1:2516023-2527984 GCA_001698575.1 Mola mola | reverse complement strand
CGCGCGTCCTGGTTCTCGCAGGATGTATATTTTTCTTGCGATTGTGGATCTGCGAAGGCAACATAATATCTTTAAGGAGTTTACGTGCCTGGCACCTACGCTGCTGTGATCAGAGCCTCCTGAAGAGAGCGAGCGCTCTCGGGTCCGAGGCAGCGAGGACGTGAGGAGAAACATTCGAAACATCACCTGAATGCGTCAAGAACTTTTCTGCAAAGCAGCAGAAACATCATGCCACTGATGTTAATAGAAAAGATCAATATTACCTTGGCTTCAACCTCTCAGTGGAGTCACAGAATGAAACTAAATACATGTGTGTAATATTGTACTGAAGCTGCGTCATGGCTGTTCACTTTTGATCAGCAGTTGTTTTACACACTGAGGCCAATTATGGGCTCGCACAGATTACTGGGGCTCAGTTTCAGTGTTTCGCTCATTATTGGTGACTGCATGTTTAATCACAGATTTCCCACACTATAAAGAATAATAATAGAAATAAATAACTCGAGTAAAAAGGGTCACTTTAAAATTATAACATGTAACATTGTGATTGTTGAGTGTCTTTCCTGGTACTTCGATACCAATGCTGCGGGTTTCTGGATTTGTTGGAATCTGATGCTTTGGGTTGGTAGCCGACAAGAGCAACCAGCATCCAATTTGTTTCTTTAAATAATAAAAACATGGTTGTAACATTGAAGTTTTGTACAAAAGCAAACTTAATCAAATTTGGTTCAAATGTTCATTTTGATCTGATTTTAAATTATCAATAGCAAAATAATAAATAGTATAAAATTAATTAAAATAATCACATTTGAGGGGTTACTTGAGTTTGGTTTGGCATTGTTCTGCAGAGACACACAAATGAGCAAAATTTCACCTCAAACATGATTCACATCGACGATGTGGGAGGTAGTGAATATTCAAAGGTTTTGATGATTCAAAAAAAAAACAAAAAAATAAACAGAAAACCATCTATTGAAATCATTTCAGGATCATTGTATTAGCTTGAGGTTGTCTCCGTGGGCTTCAGAGCTAAGTTCCAAAACGTATTCAGCTCAAAGAGAAAGAAACAAAAATCGAATATGTACCGAGGGTTGAAAATTCTTTAACATAAATTTAATAAAATGACAATTAGACTTTAAATCACTGGTGAATTCCCTGAACTAATTAAATAAGAATCCACATCTTGTTTTGCGAGTGTATTATCTTCTGTAGTGCATTTGCACGCCTCCCCAAGGGACCACATCAGGAATAAAGGAAGAAAAAAATATGTGACAGCAGCACAATGAATTATGAATCAAAGGGAAGTACACACAGGCTGCTGGGGCCATCTGGGGATGTGTGAAAAACACGACAAAGACAAACCCGTTCGTTCAGCCTCGGATGTTCTCGCCTGCATTTCTCCTGTTTCTGCTACCCTGCAGGCTTTCTTCGATTGGTTTCAAGCCTCCCAAATCTATCTCAGGGCAAGAATGACTCACATCATTGATTGAAGGAGGATTGGGGAGCGCCATTCTGCTCAGTCCTGCAGTGCTGGGAACTGCTGACGACACGCAGGAGCTTACAACCGGCTCTGGCTGCAGTGGGCTGTGCCTTGCGGTGTGGGTTTTATAATGCCACTAGGCTGCTGTACGTTAAACCAACACAGACTGAAAAGCATGTACTCATGAGTCCAGAGTCACTTTAAAATCACAGATGAAAAAAGGTGGCGAGAAGGTGGAATCAACAAGAAAGACAGAAAGAGGGAAGGAAAGTAGAAAGGTCAGGGGAGACAGAAAGAGAGCCGGATATTCGAAATGTTTCCATTCGTTCGCTGCCTCCCCAGAGTAATCCCACGTCCCCCCCGAGAATGGCGCATTGTGCCGAGCGTCCGGCGAGCTGACATTTACTGCCTGCCTTCTGCTGCTCTCATTATTTTCCCCTCCAGGTGTGATAGCCAACCTGCCGCCTCAGAGTTCGGAGAGCCGGGAATGTGAGGCGGAATCGAGCTTGGACAAGCCTTTATACTGAAACACCATTAGCGGGTCCCGCTTTTGAATTAGAGGTGAAAAGGTTGCCGGACTGTGAGTGACAGTCTGGCCTGGCTGGACATGGCATCTCGTGCCTCCGACTGTTGGCAAGTAATAAACATCGTTCTCCAGAGTAACAATGAAGTCATAAGGGAAACAACAACAAAAAATAAATATAACAGAGACTGCGCCCGTGAAACCTGTTGCAGTAATTCTTTGTTGTTGTGACCCCTGACACTGAGCTGTGAGCCTACCTGTCTGCAGACGGAGGCCGGTCGTTGCGGCCTTTGCTGACTTGCGTGTAGTGGGAGTCGGAGTGCTGGTGCTGGGGATGGAGGTGGGGGTATTCGTCTCGGGGGCTGTGCGGCCGGCTGTGCCCGCTGTCAACAGAGCTGTTCAGTGGGTTGAGGCCAGTGTAGGTGTGCTCCTCCTCGGAGACCCTCTCCGGCGAGCGGCTTATGTCCAGGATCTCGGCGTAGTCCCGCTCCCGGGCCTGGCGCTCCCTCAGCTCCCTGGTCTTGGCCTGGATCCTGATGGTGAAGATAGTATCACACAGGTCAGTACGTCAATATTGATTATGTTAATAAATTATGAACGTCTTTAAGGTTTATTTCACTGCCCCCTGGTGGTACTTTAATGAACTCAAGCTAGCCTCGATGATCTTGATGCATCGCAAATTCTTCGTGGAATTTGCCCTGTTATTTCACGATCCTGTGTCTCACTGCGTTTTTTTTTTTTTCCCCGTAAATGATCCATTTTTACTGTCCCCGCGTATGATCAATGTTTTCTGGCTCAAAAGACTATAGTCAACGCAGAAAGACCAAATCAACACACTTAATGTACAAAAATGTATAAATGGCCGTGAAATTCTTAATAATCGGGGTTAAAACTGCTCTGTGGTAACCTGAACCTGCCACCTTCCTGGTTTTCCTTTAGAAACGGTACTTAAAGTCTCATATTGTAGACATGATGGGGCTGAGAGATGCTGTAAGCTTCAGGTGTCACATTAACAAAGCACCAGACGAGCCACCGCAGCAACTGCAAGTGGTTGTTTATTGTCTCTTTTTAACTTTCCATTACAGACGAGAGAGAGGACGCAAAATCTATTATTTATGGGTTTTTTTTGCCTCCCCACTGAATAATACCATAAGCAATGTATAATAGGCTCTAGCACCACAACACCTCATACAAGGGAGCCACTCTGCATTCACAGAGTGCTGCTAATGTATAGCTACCATGCTTTTCTTCCTGTCGGTCACATGCGCACACACACTTGGTAAGCTCCCTCTCACAAACAGCTCAAACACCAAACACCAAACACATACACACACAGTCTCTCCGTTTGAGCCATTACCTAGTGAGTAAGTGGCAACACCATTTCCAGCAGCAGGTGGACTACCTATCACGCAGTCCCGTAATTACAGCCTTGCCAATTATCAGAGCTTTACAACTACCAATTATCTTGCTGCTCTCTTTTCTCCAGGCCTTTTTAATGGCAGCCGGAAAGGGAACGGGACAGCAGCAGAGGAGACGAGGTAGGGGGCGCTACTTGACTGGGGCTAAAATTTGAAACGCTTCCTCTGGAAAATTTGCATGCTGTGGATAATAAAATAAGACTAATGAGGAGGTGCAAAATGTATAAGAAAAACATTAAAAACAGGGAGAGATGGGTGGAAATGATGTATAAACAAAGTGAGGCTGCAATTAACTTGAACTTGTTGAATCTCTCTTTTTTTTTTTTTAAGCAGAATTATGAATGAATTGATTTCAGCACATTAACCCATGTTAGATGTAAGCTGCTTCTGCTGTTTGTGGACTCAGCGATTATCTAATAGTGCAGAAGGAAGCTGGGCCTTGAGGGATCTATCTTTAAACCCGGAGGAAAAACAGTGTTTTCCATCAGAGAAAGCAGAAGTGGGTGCAGCTACCAACTGTATACACAAGCACAGTAGCTGATAAGATAAGGCCAGATGTGCCAAACCAGCGTCTGGACCTCGTCTGCAAGGACCCTTCCACAAAACCAGGCAGCGGGAAGGTCACTGGGGCCAGGTTGTGAGTGAGGAAGGATGCAGTTTGAAGTTTGAGGCCAGAAACTCAACTCTTGAGAGCTGAACTGAGCAGCAAAGGGCAAATTTATGGAGTAGAACAGATGTGAAATTTATATTCTGTGGCAGGGAGGGCTTTTTCTTATCTATTGTTTGAAGAGTCATTTTTTCAACATTTTAAAATGTCAAAAAAACAACAAGAAAAACACAACATTTCCAATTCTATTACAACTTTGTCAAACTTCTCAACCAGCAGTCCAAAGCTCAAATGCATTCAGCAGACAAAGTAGAAAATGCCCAAATTTAAGGTAACAGCAACCAACAAAATGTCACTGACGTACATATTTCATTTACAATTTACACAAGCAGACACAGCTTGCTGCAAAAGTAAAGTAAAATAACAGTGAAAGCAGCAGCAGAGTTGCCATATTTTAGAGGAAAATAGTTTTTAGACAGCAAAGTTTCTATGCTGTAAGTGGATATTCAAAACTTACCCGGCTTGAGTGGTTTTTATTGATGTTTTTGATACTTTTATTGAAGTGAAACCCCTGGAATCCATTAGAACTCGAGCTGTTTAGCCTTAGCTACAGCTATTTAAAATGTTCAACTTTTCGGAGCTTACTGGGAACGTTCAGTGTTGATTGAACTTCTCTGAAAACAAAGCCTCAGCCTCTATCTATGTCAACATGACAAGCACTTAAAAAGCCACGCAGCTAAACATGCACAATTGTACAAATACAACTGTGCTTATTGAAAAGGGACAGGAAGGAACACCACACTTGACCTAATCATTACCCTTTCAGTCCACAAATATTTATGCAAGGAAATCCCTGTCTTCTTTTTAATGACTAACCTTGATGAGAGATGAAAATACTCCCAACATGAGGGGTAGAGGATAATAAAAGGAATGAGAGCCAGAGGCTGAGCAAAAAGAGTGCAGGGAAGGAGAGACGGCAGATAAAAAGGGTATAGAAATGGCAGGATGGGACATTATGGTGGAAGAAATGTGTTTGACGAGTGACCTTTCTACCACATCGAGCCAGAACAATGGCCCATTATGTGCTGTTGTAGCCCCTGCGTAATAAACCTTCGTCTTAGCGGCAACGCTGACAAAACTGATAGATGGCGGTGAAAAGCAGGAAGTACATGAAAGGAGAAGGTCCATCAGGATAAGATGACTGCTGGAAGTCATTTTAGATTGATAACACTGGATATCTGTGAATGTCTTAAGGTTCGGCGACAAGGAGCTTTATTCAGTTATGAAGCACTTGTTATGCAAGAGGTATGCTGGGATATTTTGATGTACATAAAAGGCCAACAAGCCTGGGACATATCTTTGTATGGTCACAGTTTTAAGAATCTTCCATGTATCATCCCATGCAGATCGTGTAAAATTAGAGGAGCTGATCTGGTACCGTTGATCATAATGAACAAGCATAAAGGTCAAGGGAACAAAAATCTGCTGGTAGACGGAACTCATGCAATATGACTGCCACCCAGAACAAGGACATAGACTCACAAGAAGTGACAATTTATTTACAGACTCTACTATTCTATCGATGGCTCGAAAAGGCCTTTTGCTTAAATCCATGTCCCATATCATCTGCCAACCTGTTGAGCTGCTGTGTTTCTAATCAATATTATTATGTGACTCAAGGGACATACATAACGATACACAGCAATTTCTTGGCAACAACGTCCAATTATGTCCATATGTGCTTGTTTATCCGCTCGTCAAACCGCCGGTCATTTCCCATCGCAAACATTGGTCCACTGATCTGTTAGGGCTGGAGTCAACTGGGACCTGAGACTTAAGACTGCCAGGAAATCTATTCATCTAGTCAATCACAGCTGGATAACCGCAGCCTCTGGTTGTGGCCAATCGATAGGCAGCGAGGTGCTGAAGCTCTGGGAGAGCAGCTTGGTGAGACACGGCTAACACCGAAGGAGCCGCAGTTTTCACATCCTCAGCAGGGATCGCTCTGTCAATATTAGTGTATCTCAGCTAACGAGAAGGATGCTTTGCGCTTTTCAGGTGATTATGGAGCAGGTGTGCTTTGTTTGGAGCAATCCCAACACCGGCTTGAGAACTGCCGGCAGTTCATGTTCCGTGGACGTATAAAGTAGCCTCTTTTCATTTGGCTCGATTTGTTCTAAAATACCATTTTGTCTGAGTTCCCTCAGCTCTTTCCTGCCCGGAGCAAATCTACGTGGTAAACCCGTTACACACAAACAAAACGAAAAAACAAAGTTTGCTCCCTCATGAGGAAAAAGTCTGAAGAAAAAGGTGGAAACACTTCATTTCATTACACTTTTGCCTCTAAGAGAGGCAGCACTGTTTGTTACAAATGCTATTAGCTTAATGTGGTGTAGTTGTTTTTCTTTTGTTTTTCAAAATTTTAATTCAATTATTCATTTACATTTTGTGCGGAATGAAAAAAAAAAGGTCTTGGAAGCTTCTGCCGTATTTCAAGACCGTAAAACTTCCCATATTGTATTGTGAAATCAATGAAAATCTACAATTTGTGATCACATATATGAAGGAAATGGGCCACATTACACCTGTGGCGCCTAAATACCTGTCTATCATCCTGGTGGGTTTCAGTGGTTTAAACTGTTTGAAACTCGTAATAAAAACATGCCGATTTGTGAGAACAGTAACTCACAAAGAAAACACAGATCTAACTAACTTACAAAAGGATTTTTCTGATGTGGCATTTCTATTCTTTATGGCAATGAAAAAAAAAAACACTTGGCTATCAGGTTTTTGCCAATCTGCTCTGCAGGCATTAAAACACAAACTATGAATCAAATTTTCATAACGAGCAACTGCAATGGTTTTTGCCTTTACACTAACAGCGTAGGCATTAATGGCTGTAATGGTTTCAGCATTTGTTAACCACCTCCACCCAAAAACCTGGCATGGTAGCTGACTGACATTTAGTCTGGGGAAGAGAGGCAGTGGCTGTGGGATTTGATTCATGGTGCCCTCATGAACAGCAGAAGTCTCAAAAGATGATAGATTCTCATATTCTTTCAAAACACAAATATTTGAATAATCAAACTGTTGACGGTGTTCCACAAAATGTTTCATTACAAAGGAATTTAGTTTAGGCTATAAAATATGAGGGGGAATTCCTTCAGTCTGACTTGAAAACATTTCCTGAACTCCGGTCAGGAACTCAAAGACCGCTTGTTTCCACTCAACCTTAGATCAGGCTTAAGGCGCTCCAGCAGCAATATTCACAGCTGCAGTAGGAGAAAGCAATGACCCAGATCAACACCCCGGGGAACTAAACTCATCATCTGTCTTACTCAAGTATTATGTGAGCAAATGTATCAATATCTGTAATCACGATAGAGAATCATCATTGGACAGCAGACTGATATATTCAGATATCAGTTTAAAACAACGTAAATAGTTCTCTTTTTCATTGAGCCGCCGTTCAACATCCTTACCCATCTTAAGTACAGATACACATACAATAGGTTGGCTGAGCAGGGACCAGTAATGTTGTACTTGCTCATGTTTTACATTTAATAGAACACAGACTGTGTGCAGGGCCTCATCAACGAGCACCTCATGAACAATCTTGAGGGCTAAATGGCAACAGTTCGAAAATCTTCCGGAAAGCCTTCGCTGAAGATTAAAGACCGTTAAAGCAGGGAGCAGTACTACAGGACTTGAAAAACACAACCAAAATGGATTTTTTCTAGTAATATTTTGGTTATTTTGAAGGCTGAATGGAGAGGATAGACGACCAAGAGGCTTTAATTTGGATTTTCACTTTCTAAATGCGACCAAAGCTCTTCAAAACGTGGACATTTTTAGGGTAAAAGTACTGTACGTGATTCCCAACTAAAACTGAATTATTTCATTCATTTGGTTTATTCTGATTCATGGAAGCTTGGTAAAGCTGCAAACAAACCACTTTTGGCAGGTGTTACACCACAAAGACCTCACCTCTCCTGCTCCATCCTCATCTTCATCGTCTCCTCCTCTGAAACCTGCGTCTCTTCCAGCCTCCACTTGCTGGAGCCTTTACGATCAATCTTTTCTCCAGGCCGTTCGTCTTTACGGTGCTTCCCAAACCTGGGATATAAAAAAAAAAAAAAATTCTGAATAAGTTAAATAATAATACAGTATATTTTGTTATTTCATTGTTTTAGCTGTTGTAATCGAATCTCTCGCTCAAATTCACTGGCGTCGGTGCATTAGCGGATCGATTTCCTCCCAGGTTAAAGAAATACATGAATGACTAATGGGGACTGAAGATCACAGAACGATGTCGAGGGAACCTTTGAAATTATTTAAAATTGAGAGCTCTATCGATGGTGAGCCAGCAGGTACGCTCGTAAGATACCTGATAGTTCTCATCACTGCGGCAGCCCGACAGATCAAAGTCCACTCATCTGACAGCAATTGTTAGCACGTCTCTGATCACAAAAACACCCAACAGGTGAGACAGTCGATCAGGGAACCTCTCACAAGTTCAAACCTAATTCAGTTCGTTTAAAGCTGGGGAGCGGTGAACGTGGACGAGACCCATCGCGGTAATTACATTCATAGGGAGGGACTGAGGCTTACGAAACAGGAGCCATTGCAGAGATATTTCAGCTTGATTGACTCGCTATAAAGCTGCAGCCTGTTGAAGAAATGACTTTGGCACCACGCTCGCTTCCACAATGAACCGCCGTGATTATTCGTATGGAAACTGGAGCGCGGAGAATATCTACGACTTCTAAAGGGGCTGAGAGAAAGCAAAGTGGTGTGTGTGTATGTGTGTTAATGAAAGAGACAGAAGAGAGTTAACAAGAGTGGAACACATGCGAGGGAAACTCAATAAATGAAACATTAAAACCGAAAACTACACCACAGTGAAGAATACAAAGACAACCTCCAGAGGTGTGTGTGTGTGTGTGCGTGAAACTGGCTGAAAATTTGACAGAGGAGAGAGGAAAAAAAACAAAAAAACAAAAATAAATAGACAGTGAAGCAAAGATATTCAAAAACAAATCAAAGAAGTGAAAAATCCCCACAGTACAGCAGGAGTGTGTTCGAGAATGAAAGACTGAGAGAGAAAACACGTAAAACGCCGGTGCAGGTGTGAAAATGGCACAAAAAAAAAAAATATCTCTAAGCAAGAGAAATAAAGGAAAATCGATGAGAGCAACACAGGGTGGAAATGAATCAGTGGAGAAGAAACACGAAGAAATGAAAAAGAAAAACAGAATGGAACTAAAACCGAGAGGAAGAATAACAGAGCAAAATGAAAAGGAGTTTAAAATACTGTGACAAAAGAAAACAGGCAAAAAAAAGGGTGACAGTAAGAAGAAAAGAATGAACTTAGATAGATTTTGTGTGCGTGTTTTTCAAGAGTGCACAGATGACGAACCGCTTTTAACCCTGCTGGATTGCTTCAGCTTAACTTTAAAACTTGTCCTCTCTGGTTTGTGCTTAAAATCAGGAAATGTTTCCTGTTATGCTACATTTGAGTTCAACTTTACGTACAGACGCACAAAACAGATTACAAGGAAAAGGAAAATCTGAATCGTCGTACTTGCGTCGCACTGATGGCAGATCCAAACGAGTCATGATTGGCCATCAGTACAAACCAGGAAGAGTGAGCACACAGATGCTTGCAGAGGCTCAGCATTTGGTCCTGTTGACCACCATGAGCTTCTCAAACAAATACTGTGGCTCATTCATTGGTCAGAGCCATCAATGCACCAAATGTTCTGTAGCCAAGGAGTTTTACACACCCTTTGTCTCATTTTATACCCCTTCTGCCTCACTTCCTGTCACCTCTCAAGTGACTGAAAATAAAGCACTAAAAGAGAGCTAATAATCCAAAAAGCTAAGAGACACACCCACACCAAAGGAGAGGAGAATAAGCTCATATGATTATGAATTCCATACATATCGTGTTGTCGACATCCTTAAACCACAGTATATTGATGGAAACTGAAGTCAACCAACACAACTTAGTCTTCAGGTTCAATAACGGCTTAACAAACGAGACGAGCAGGTTGACAGCTGGATGCCACTGCAGTGAATTAAGCGGGCCAGAAAGACATGACAGCAGTGGAAAGGACAGCCACGATACGTATGAAAGCAACTTGGGTCAAGCCGGCTGCCCAACAAAAACAAACAGAGTGAATCAAAAATCCCTAACTACCCAAATTATGCCGACACTCTTGAAATGTAAACCCATCAACACATACTGATGAAGACCAAGAACTGGGAGCGAGGAGGAGGGAGCGTGGTAAGGAGAGGGGGCTCGGAGACGTTTGTCCATTACCTGATTAATTTAACTGTGGCTGCCTGAAAAGCTCGGAGTGACGGCTTGTCGTTAATGCTAAGAGCGAGAGCGATCTATCACGGCGAGCGACGGATGACACCTTCCCTCTCCACACCACCGACTTTCATTAACAGCCCCTTAATAGACAGTCAACACACATACACAAACACACACAAAGATTTATGACCGCAAGGGAAAACTTTGAGGAGAAGTATTCGTATTAGCCCGACAGCAGGCCACTTAATAATCTTATATTCCAGGCACAGTGAGGCCCGGCGTTTCTCGTGTGCCAGACGCCATCGATAAAGAGCCTTGACGGGCCACTGTTGTTGGAAAAAGACAACTTTGAAATGTCAAGGATTCAGCTAATTCAATTCAGCAGACAACCCCAGTGTCACGGCTAATCCCACTAACAGCACAAAAAGTAAAAAAACTGGTCCGCTGGCATATTGGACACGGCGCTCCACTGTAATGTCAGCAAGGCGCCGGGCAGCCGGTGCGTCAGAAAGCGGTGAATTTTGGAGAAAGTCAGGAATGGATGTCACTAAAGTACACAGCATCACAGCAAATGTCAAAATGCAGGTGATAACTAAAAGTATGGACTTTATACTCGGTGCCAAGTTATCGAATGAAACATTTCTGTGACAAAAACCCTTAAAATGTTTAACATTATGTAACCATTATGATTAATATACAGCTTCTATCACTGAAAGATGCTGACACGTGATGAAATCTGAGATGCAACACAAACAAAGCAGAAGGGATGTTTATTGATTTGCAGGAGTAGCTGCATTGGGGCTGAGTTTGGTGCCACCCAATTTACTTAGCAGGTTCCTGCCAAAATGAATTCCCATCATCCTCAGCTGTACTTCGTGATTCATTTGGACATTGAATGCGTGTTAAGTTGCATTAGTGGAGATGCTACTGACCGTTTGCACACTTGAACGCTAACATAGATGGGATAAAGGCAACATTATCAGCTGTAAATTTTCAGTCTTAACATGCTCCATTCTGTTCCCTTGAACACAGGACGTATTAATGTGCAATTTTCAATTGACAAAACTTGACTGTATAAAAAACAAACAAACAAACATCTGTTAGCAGAGACAGACAACGGTCAGAAGCAGGCCTACCAGTTCTTCTGCTGCTGTACAACCACGACTGTGAGCCTTTTCAAAAGTTCAGGCTTGTTCCCTTGTTCATGACGGGACAACACATGTACACACACACGCGCACACACACACACGTACTATATCCCTCGCAAAATTAGCATAGCCCTCGAATTTCTGGGCAACAACCATCGTGGCCAGTGCCAAGCTCAAAGACTGGGTGCTGTTTCTGAGTCCAAGTGATGATCACAGAGACAGAGAGAGTGAGAGTGAGAGAGAGTGAGAGAGAGAGAGAGATGGATACCGAGTTGCCTTGCTGCCCTGTTGATGATAATGAGGCTTTGATTGGGACTGAGTGCGATGCCTTCAAGACATGAGAGGGTCAAGGCAGCGGCAGCTCTGTTGGTCTTCCTCACGCACGCACACACACACACACACACACACACACACACAGCCCTCTGACTTCTATGCACACACCCTTCCAATGTGTAAATACAGA
>KV751365.1:2498351-2515956 GCA_001698575.1 Mola mola | reverse complement strand
TCTGTGCAGCCACTCAGGGGAAACAACTTGCTCATATCTCATTTGGTCATGTGATGGGGCTGCACTTTTCTCACACATTGACCCTCCGTGGATCAACACACACACACAAAAACACACATGCACTTTTGTATTGTGTTTCATTATGACATGTTGACACTAACACGAGTGAAACATGCACATTTGTATAACTTCTTTTTATTTATATGTGAGGCTAAATGCTCACCGTGTGGTGTTTCCTGAACATCAGCACCAACGTACCACCTGTCAGTCAAACAATATGGGTGTGATTACGTGTGTTTTTTTTTGGGAGATTAAGTTTGAAGCTTCTGAATGCATTAAATTCTTATTTTGTCCATATTAGCACAATACAATATAAATTGATGTAATAAAGCTGTTATTACTTCACTTAAAACTGCTCTGTTCTTAATTTGCTTGGATTCGCAAAGTATTTTTATAATCTACTCAGTTATTTCTAATTGAACAGCAAACAGTACTAAACAATACAACATTTTAGGGAACATACAGTACATGTCTCAGGTAATAGGGAAAACAAGTGAAAAAACTAGAGAAATGAAAAGTGATCTCCAAATGTTTTCAAACTGCATTTTTAGAACAGGTTCCATCCTCAAAACAGAACCTCATCATTAGTTAATGAACCCGCTCCCAATTAAAAGCCCCATATCATGAGAGTTATTGTTGTCCTTAAGGTGTAAATACACCCCAAAAATAATGAAATCAGATCCTATAGGCTTGCAGCTTTTGGTGGCTGTGGTAAAACACCAGAGGCTGCAGGGCAGATGTTTGTTGTCCCAAATTAAAACTTAGGCTTGTAGATATTTATCAAATAACTTAATCGTTGCATCAAAGCTCTATTCCACATGGAGTGAAATAAAGAATATTTTGCATAATTGCAGACAGTAAGCACCCTGTGCTCTCATTTACAGTCTGTATACGGTTGTCTTTCCTCCCCCATTATGTAGTAAATACACTCAATATATTACAAGTTTTTGCAGGATGTATTTATGGATGCCACAGAAAACTGCACAAAAATGAGGTAAAAACTCTATTCAAGCGCTGCAGTCTTGAGTGAATGACATTTTTTAGACAAAATGATCCAATTTCAGGTCCACTAAATCTTTCTGGAGTGTTTAGCTGTCACGAAGAAAGCTCAGCTCTCAGCAGATTGCGATTTCTAAGGTCAAGACCAGATTTTGACACATTATTCCGGCATTAGTTTAAGATGCATTTTATCGTCCCACTGATGAAATCCTCCTCCAGCTCCGGCTAATTGACCCCTCTGTTTCTCTCTCTCTCGCTCTCTCTTATTAGACCTCCATCAGTTTCTGTCTCCAACAATAATGTTTGCTTTTCTTTCAGTAGCCATTGCATCCATCTGCCTCTCCCCGCCCGCCATCTTTTAGTCATCTCTCTCTACATCTCTGTGGACCTCATTAGCTTCCCCGGTCAGACAAGAGTGACTGATTTCCCCTCCCTGTCACTGCCACTTTGGCTAATATGACATACAGGCATATTACTGGCCAAGCCTGGATTCTTGCCAGCCAATCAGCGGGTGGAAGAACAGCGCAAAGAGCCTGGACACCAATGGTAATGTTGGCTGAAGAAGGAGGAGGAGGAGGAGGAGCAGGAAATGCACAGGTAATAAGCTGCAAGGAGACGTGTGAAAGTGTGTCAGTCTGTTCTTTGACAGTAAAAACTATGCAGGCTGCAGACAAGGAATGAATAACAGATAAATAAAGCAAAGGCCAAGTTGTCTGGTCTATTTAGCATTTTCAACACGCTCTTTATAGCCTCGTTTCTGGACCTGGTTCATTGACCTCACTCACAGAGCAAATCAAATCGCTGTTTTAAGTACATCCAAGCTTTCAAAATCTATCGCCGATTTACTGCATCATCCTCGCTGACAGTCGGCATCAAAGTGTAATTTAGGTGAAGGAACAGCACGCAACACTTGCTAAATCGGGCTGTGTCAACTTGTTGTAGTAGATATTGATCAGTGTGGGTTGGAAGGATCCTCTGGTACTGAGCACGTCTCTGTCCTAACCTTATCTCTGATTTAGAGCACGTGTACATCCAGTTTTGGGAGGATTTGTGCAAACATTGTGCAGATAATAACAGAGTGGGACTTTTAAATGAAAATCTCTCTGCTACACAATGTCCCGGCAGATGAGCTCTGAAAACAGTGTACTCACTTCTCGCACTGTGTTCTCGCACAAACGCAACTACATTATGTATTTAATTCCTGAAACATTCAGGACAATTCTGTGCAGAAACTGAATAAGGAAAGACATCCAATAAAGCAAAAACTACAAACGAAACGCAGCTGAGCAAGAACTTCTTCCATCTACTGCAGAAATACTGAAGAAGTAAAAAAAAGAAAAACAACCAGATTCAATTCCACAAGACTTTTGTCCACCTCACCTGAACATGTCGCCGAGCCCTTTCAGCATGCCCTTCTTGGCTTTTCCCTTCTCTTTCTCCTTCCCACCGTCCTGCTTCTTCTTCTCCTTCCCTCCCTTGTCCTTGTCCTTCTTCTTCTCCTCTTTGGTGCGATTGGTGCCGTTGACCAGGGGTTTCTCAGAGCCGGACAGCGGAGTCTGGTCGGCCACTGTGGACACGGAATCTCTCCCTGATCGCGAACTCTCCTCTGTGTCCTCCTCCACTGGAGAGAGGGAAAGAACAGGGAGGGACAGAAGGAAACGGACGAATTGAGATCTTTTTTTACTCAATGAAAGAGCTGTAATGTAGTCGATAAGTCTAAAAAATTAAAATCTATGTGTCATAAATGCATCATCCTCTCTTTTAATGGGCATTAAACAATTTAATGATATATCATAAGTGATATAAATGCTCTACAATGAAAAACTATTAGGCACAGAATATAATGAAATGGTGAAAGGCGATAAATCAATTAATATTTGATGGTACAATGACGCGTTACTCTGACATAATGAGACCAACCTCAGATAGAGAACTTCAAAATTATTCGGGCTAGAAAATCTAAGGCTGAGGAATCAGTGATTAAGTCACTCTAAATATGTTGTGTCGCATCACAGAAGTTTAGCCCTCCTCCTGACTTATCGCCTTCACAGCTCCCTCATATTGACACTGTGATGACATGGACTGCAGCGGATTGTTGCATCTTGACACAGCCATACGCCATTGCCACAAGCAGTGTTTAGGATTAGTCAGAGTGCTGTCACTCCCATGCATTAGTATGGAGTTCTCATCCAGGTCTTTTAGCGCACAAACCACCATTTCCATGGTTCAATCCTTGTTATGCATTTCCATTGCTGTGTTAGTGTACTTTAGAGTCATCTCTGCGACTCATACGTGCAGTGACCTTAAAGTGATCAGAAATTCACTGATCTCCCAACTGCTGGATGGATATGAAACCTCTGCCGTTGTGGGATCAAGCCTGTGATTTTACAAAAACAGGACAGTTATATTAGCTGCTGGCTGATACACAAAAAGTGGATATCTTACACGTTTCCATGCCCTCATCATCCTCTTCCGTCGCAGCTGGTCGGTCGTAGGATTTGTCGATGGCTGCCCTGAAGCTCTCGTTGCAGCCCCGCCCTCTGATGATACGGGGGCGAGGCCTGTGGAAGGGGAGGTCCCCGTTAAGCGTTACCTCGGCAACCGCCGTCTGGAGGCTCTCAAGAGAGCTGGACTTCTTTAAACCGAGCGATGGTCCCACATCCCTTGTGGAAGAACCTGATGGGAGGATAATGAACGATTCTGATCAAAGTCGACAATGGAAGCCCTGACAAAATGCCCAGATGGCCGGTGTTGGGACTATTTTCTGTAGAATCTAATAATCAACTTGGATCCATTTCTACTCTACATTTCAACTAACCACCTACACCTACATTATAACGGCACTGATAGCTTATCTCTGGTCCTAACAAACAGTTTCATTTGTTGGGTCAACCTTTTAATCGATTCTCATATTTTATTACAAGAAGTTGACATCTTTGCTGTTTTAACCTGAAAACTACTCCACATGATATATTTTAGTGATGCAGTAAATAAAATCTGTCTGGAAGCAATGTCTACACACTGGCTGTGGTTATGATTTAAGCAAAACATTCTCAAGGACAAAGGATGAGGTGTTGCAAGAGCAGCAACATTAACGTGAGAGTTATGTCATAGTATGACTCCACACGGTGATTTAAAAGGATGGATTGAGAGGATGAGATAGGCTTCTTTCCAACCAAACAATGTGAGGGGGGTGGGGAGTATTCTGGGATTTGCTCCAAACCAAGCTCTTCATGACCGTCAAGGTGAATGTCCGCTGAAAACACACACGCAGCAAGTGTGATGGCAGCTGCACAGACGCAGGAGATAAACCACCACTGTTCCTCCTGTAATTAGGTCTCACTGAAAGCTATCAGGTAGTTTTTGGTAATCCTGCCAACGAATCAAACAACCAACTATCAACGTCTTTGTGGAGGTAACGCGTATGAACCAGCTACAGCGTTTTATCAGCAATGACACAATCACCCTTCAAGGAATGGTCGGCATTGACAAGCTGCTCGAGAAACATTTTATGGTCCTACTATTGCACTTGTGGAGCATTTCTGTATACTGAGTTAACACCTGAAGCTACTTAAGAAGCCTCAGAAGAAGCAACTCTGATACCAACGCGTCACTTTTAGGCCTCAATTCTGTCTATTCCACCAACTCAGGAAACTGATTGACTGTATTTGTGTGTGTGTCCGTTTGTAACATTCCTCCCTACTGACTATAAATTTCATTACAAGACGCCGCTCGGAATGAAAATAACCATCAGCGAAATAGGAGAAACATGACAGTTTAATTAAACTGAGTCTATTTGTACAGTGGTGCAGGCATCATTTTTGTTCCCCTATGGCACCATTTTGCAGGCTGAGAACACATACAGCAGGAGGATAAATGAAAGAAGATGGGGAGAGCAGGTAGGGAGGTAAATGGAAGTGTCCCGATTCCCTCGGTGGTGTCACTTCAGCGCCACTGTAGCACGACGCTGCAAAATACTCAAGGCCTGACAGATGAACATGGGATGCCATGTTGGGGAGGGAATAAAAGAGAGAGAAAGAGAGAGAGGAGGAGAACAGGATAGATTTTGGAGTTAAAGAAAGAAAAGATATAACAGAGGTGAACAGTACAAAAATACCACCTGCACCCACCATGTAGAAAACAATTTACTGTTGTTTCAGCCAACGGATTTATAATAAAAGTAGATATTGGCTCATAAAATGGCTGTTATTCAGTCTGGTGACAGACGCCAAAACTACTGGGTTTACTTCCTGGTTATGCAGCCGCCTGAATATGAGCAGTACTATTTCTTATGCCCTCAGGTTTTAAATAGATTTTCTCTGTGGAAAGTCTTGAAAATATAAAAGTTCCATGGAACAAAAATGCATAACAGAAGAAGTCAGGATTGGTTGTGTTTACAGGCTGAGCGGCACCAAATCCAGACTAAGTAAAACATTCAAGACAGTTCCCAGAAACTGTGCTTCAGGAAATAATTCTGCATCTCAAATAATATTTTGGACTTATTTTTTTTTAAGATTTGAGTCTTCAGAAGGGGCAAAGGGACTTATGGTAATTGCTCCGGGTTTTGTGATTTCTTTTATAATTGTCAGCATAATGGATTTGGCTGCCTCGAAACAAAGTAAAATCGTCACACAGTGTATTAGAATACAATATATTGAAATTTATTCAAATGACCTGCCAGGGTTGTGGTGTAATTTCAAATCTGGAAACAAGCTAGAAAAAGTTGCCAAATTTCTTGTTTACAATGAGACTGACTGAAAAAAAGTAAAGACAGAGACGGGGTGAGAAAAAACTGAATACATGCAGAGTGAACAAGCTCGTGGGTTTGGCCACCTCCCATTCATTCTCATCAGCCTGTTCTGTTCCCTCATCGTATGACGGAGAGCCGGGCTGATTGGCTTTTCACACTGCCGGCCCACTTTAGCTAAAAGCTTTGCCCCGCGTCCGGTTACTACAGTCACACTTCAGTGGCAATCTTAGATAATAAAAGGATGATTCACACTGTGTTGGAGAGCTGACAAATAGCATTTAGAGAAAAACGTGAAAAACTTTTTTTTTGTTCTTAACAGACTTTCAAATAGTGTGAGGATGAGATTTGGAACAACATGACATTCAGGAGTTTTTAGGTAAACGTGCTAGTGTTTAAATAATCATGCCAACAATGATTTAAAAGGATTGCTTTAAATCTGGCAAACAAGTCCGTCAGTTCTCAATGATATTTAGAGCTACGCTTGTCTGCAGCAGCTGGAACAAGGAAGGTCAGACTGGTGTGATGACACCAGACTCATCGGGAACACGTGGCAACCGCTGGGTTATTGATTCAGTCTGTCACGAGATTTCCCATCACTACCAGTTCACTAATGAGACAGCAAGCCAACTCTTAGGGCACAAGATATTGCTAATAAATCACAGTTTTAGGTTGATGTATATCACACGTCTGACTGAGGTTTTTTTTGTTTACACGAGTGGGAAGAATTTGAGAAATGATCTAAACCCCGCCCCTTTTACATACAAAATATTTACATCATCATTAACTCAGACCAACGTCTGACATCGTCCTCAAGCGAACTTGAAATTAAAAGAACTGACGCCATCATTTGTGGCTTCCAAACCCAAAATGCACTTGGGTGACCGTGAATTAAGACATGGACTGTTTGAAACAGTGTTCTTATCCTTCCTCAAGAGAAAATAACCTAAATCATACATTTTAAAAGACTATATGAGTCATATTTCTAAAAACAATTGCACATTGCATCCGAGTCAATCAGTCTTTACATTCATTTCAGTTGCACAGAAATGTAGATACAAGTATTTCAGTACGCTGCTCATTAAGCTGGCACCGTAAGAAACATACATCAGAGCGACTCATTCAGCGCTGCTTAACTCTTCTTTGATTTCTGACACCAGTTTGTTGGAGATTTGAGGAACGGCTGACTGCCGTTCCGATTGAGAACCACGTGAAGTTGGATATGACGCTGCGTCATCGCCGTCTGCGCTAAAGAAATAATACAGAAATATTGCGATTCTATGCAGAAAATCTGTTTATACTGGGTTTTTTTTTTCTCCCCCCTGTATTTCGTACTAATATAAATGAACTTCAGCACAGTTTCTCACAGTGACTGAAAGTGTCCATCCTTGAAGTGTCCAACATGTGGCGTCGGCCTGAGTAGATACATCTCTCACACAATCAGAGCTTATGAGAGGAAGGCGGCTGTATCCCTTCGCTCAGAGCTGCCACAGTTTTTACTTTCAGTGGGGCGACTCTTTTTTGGCTTTGGCAAGTAGAGGACGGATCATTGAAAGTTACTATAGAGTAGAGAGTGATAACAACAATAATAATATTTTTTTAAAAAAGGCTGGTGAAGTGACAACAGAGGCTCAAAAAGTAAAAATAAACACACACAACAGTGAAAAATACATTTTGAAAACAATTAGTGTTACTGTAATGATATAATTTCAGAATGTAACAGCAGGCACAGATATTATTTTCATTGGTGAGCAATAAAAAAAAATGAAAGTTTCCTTTTAAGTCTGAAATGGAAAAGAAGTTTTAGAAAAGAGGGAAAATCTACAACTTCCTGTGATCGCCAACTTCCACACTTCCCGTTAGGAGTGGCGTTGTCGTCGAAAAGCACCCTACTTTTTATTTTCTGACATTTCAAAGCCGGGGTGATTCATCAGAAAACTAACCATTCCTGCGGCTGAACTGCTCTCCACACAGTAATGCCGATTATTGCCTATTAGTGCACTTTAAATGGTGCTGCCACGTCAAGATAGGTACAATTTTAAGAGACCGTTCTCAACGGAAAATGACACAATCAGCCATTTTTCTAAATTATTGTTACAGACAACGACTGTTTTCTTTCTCGGGGTCAAATAAATCATGTAGAAGCAGCCTCGAGTTATGATGCGTGTTTCACAAGTAGTTTCACATGCTTTTCTTGCCATTTAAATATTAAGACCTGATGTATATGGGGATGTTTAAGAAGTTTGGAGCTTTTCTTTTTGCTGTCACATTAAGTGCAGCGGACTCATCTGTCATCACCATATATGCAGCGCACAGTCTCACCCGCGCCGACTCATGATATCATAATGACAGAAAGTTGGAGACAATTTCCTCTCCATCTCGTGCTTGCCCACACACTGTGAAACAGCCTCAACAGGATCCATTTGTGCTTTCCACAAGACCTCTTTCTATCCTCCTCTCACACCTTTTTTTTGCTGTCTGTCTTCACACCTAAGTTTTGAGTGAAGTGCACAGACGTGAAAGTTAAAACTGTGAACTGCACCGAGACAGCTTCCCTCCTTCCTCCTGTCGCTCTTATTCTCTCCTTCCCTTCACGTCCTCCTGAAGCTGTCCTCTTTGTCCCACTCTGATGTCTGAGGCAGGCCTGCAAGTCAGCCGCCGCGACGGTGAAAAATCACGAGACAGTGACGGATGACTCGCTGTTGACTCGCTGCCTTAACCAAGGACAGAGTGCTTTTTTTTCTGCTCTCACTCTCCCCTGACACACACACACAGAAAACAATTAGTAGGGAGAAAATCAAATCTGTAGTCACCCGACTGCTTTCTCAACCATGTTCTGCAGCGACCTCAGACTGCGTCACTCCGCAGGCTGACAGATTCGACTTGTCAAGAGTGAGCAGAACGCCACAAAAATGCAAGAAACCCTCCAAAACACGATCTGAAAGCTCCCGGCTGAATTTCAATTTGTGGATCAATACGTGCAATTAATGAATGTCACCGTTGTTCCTGTGCAGTTTGTGTCACGTCCTGAGCCAGATATCCACAGATTGCAGCTCGTTTGGAATTCTAAATAAATATCATTAATGCGTATGTCTTATAATTGGAATATACACACAGAGATGTAATGGAGAGAAAAAATGTACTACAAATGTAAAGCTGAGATGACATGAGGGACCTGGGGCAGAGAGGTATAACTCGGTTCTAGGACACTATATCCTTATTAAAAGCCTGCTTTTTGGTGTTTTAATTTACTGTAGAGAGTCTTTGCTGCCCTTCTCTTTACCTACCAGCTGGTAAAGTCAGCAAAATGTTTATTTGCAAGGCAGTGCAACAACATTCAGTATTACTGCCAGACAAAACACTTTAATCTATAGCGTTCTAAGTGTTTCCATTCACTACTAGTTCACTCATTCATTTCGCTTGAAATCATTGTTAAGTAACTCTCAATGAAACACAGAGAGCTCAACGCCCGGCGACTTAAGAAAACCCACGAAAATACGGGAAAAAAATGAGCAAAACGAGGAACATGTCGGCATCAATTTGACATCACACGTCCTGCAACACAACCAAATAAAGAAATTCCATATTTGTGGTCATCTGTGCTCTTTGATCCGTTTCTCTGTTTTGAGTGTTTTTGTATTTGCGTGGCGTCTCTCCAGTTGGTTGTGTTGGTACCGTTTTCAAACTAACACACGTTTTCCTTATTTGCTAATCATTTGTCCGTCTGCATTGGTCGTCCTGAGTTGCCGCCATAATTTGTCCTACTTTGCCACTTTTGACACATCAGCGGCAAGCGTCTTTTCATTGATGGCTGTTTGACGTCCATAAAAGAATAGCAAAGTGGAAACAAGCGGGAATTAAAGGGAGTGAAAGTAAATTTGTCCTCTTGTTGTAATGAAGGAATTAGTGCCGAGGAAACACACATTACACAGAACTAGCGACAAGAGCCTTCTAAGACAGGTAATTTCCTCTGTTCCCGTCTTTGCCTGTTCTGGCCAGAGGCGCCACTTTCAATAAAATTGTGTGTATAACTCAGCAAGGAACGAGCTAAATCTGAAATAATAATACTTCCTGAGTGAATCACATCTCCTCCCAGGCTTTTAATCTAATATAAAAGATGAACGCCTCTTATACCGCTCAGTCCCAGGTCTCAGACATGAAGACAATGTGATGGTGATTGCTGTGGTTTTCATTCTAGCTCCTGGCGCACCGGGTCCTTACCTGCATTGGTTTCGGGACGAGGGGTGAGGTTAATCTCGTCGGCTACTGTTAAAGGAAGGGGGAGGAAAGAAGGGAGGGATACAAACATTTGGGGGGGGGTTCCGTTAGTGCTCTTGACATTCCACATGCAACATCCATGTAGCGCTGCAAACATCACAGACTTGCTTCATCTCAATTAGGATGGGACGCCATGCGAGACGAGGAGGCGGGGCAGAGGAATGAAAAGAGAGGTTTGAGGACAGCAATCAGACTTGTTGTGATATCAACACGGTACACAGCAGCAATCTGGTCGGGAAGATTAGATATGATTATATAGAGTGCGAGCAGAGAGACGGTTGCAGCCAAAGCAATCAGCGCCTGTTTGAAGCCATTTCAAGGTGAATCAACACAATGAAGTTCTTGACTTTGGCAGTCTGGTTCCAGGAAAAAAAAAAGAGGAAGAGGCAAGGGGTTGCAGTGCACTTAAACATAAGGAAGAAGTCTACAAACACAGCGGGTCGTGCGTGGATTCAACTTTTTATGAAATGTGTAGCTGAGGGGAGTTGATCAAAGGGCTCAAAATAAAAGCCTTCATTTCCTTCATAATGTTGAGCTAATATACTGTATCTCATATAATAGGCTGGTGGAGGGGCAAGAGAAGTTCTGACATTAAAGGAAAACTCAAGATGTCGGAATGATTGCTAAATACCAAATAGCACCGTGTTTATTATATTCGAGAGTGCTATAAATGATTGCCGGAGGCAGATAAAAGGTGGTCAGACACAGGACATGAACTGGACCTGAAAACTCCCACATGAATGCCTCAAGAAAATCTCAAATAAGTGAAGGGAGGTTTTGAGTCTTTTGGGTCTGGAAATTCATAGATAACTGAGCCAAATCTGGCACTGACAAAACCTTAATGAAATACTGCATGTGAGGAAGTTAGAATATGGATCTGGACAGGGCAGGGCACTTTGTGTGCTCCTCATGTATGTTTATCAAACAATAAACAAGAAACTATAAATGATCTATTTTCACCAGAGCCCGACCGATTTATCAGTCAGCTGATGACATCGGCCGACATTAGCGTTTCTTAATTCTTCTTCTTTTTTTTTTTTTTATACAGTATTGACTTGTAAGATGTATAGTTAGCATATTATGTACAATTTATACTTTAATTTACTTTTTTAATCATTTTTATAGTTCTTTTCTTTATCATTGTTAAATTCATCGTGAAGTTGAGCGTTTTAGTGTTCTTTACATATCGGTATCAGCTCCACAAATATCGGCCGGGCTCTAGTTTTCACACTGAGCCTCGCGGAGGGAGCACTGAGGCTGTCGTGGTACCTAGATCCATGCTCTTTGACTTGCGCGTCTTGATGATCTCGAGCTGAGAGGCATCTCCGAACTGCTTGGTGCGTTTCTCCGACATGCTCTGGCGTCCGAATCCTTCCCTCTGGAAAGCGGCGTCAGAATCGTTTTCATCGGGACTCAGGGAGCTGCACAGAGGGCTGCAGATAAGAGAGGGCCGACTTTAATGACAAGAACAGATCGGCGGCATAGATAACTAATTTTTTCTTTAGATAAACATTGCAGAGATAGCAAAGCAGGAGAAGAAACGGGGAAAAAATGAGCTGTGAATGTTAAAAAGCTACAAACGAATTCGAAGAACGAGGTCAGAGACGTGAAACCGGAACCACAAAATGAGAGACAGCGAAGGCTATGTAAGGCGAAAAAAATAGAAGATGGTGAGGAACGCAGAGCGAGAGTGAAAGAATTACAAACACACACACACACACACACACACACACAGAAACGAGAATAGTATCAGAATAAAGCCAGGAATGGGGGACAGATGAGAACAGGAGAACACACAGGGGAGGAGAGTTCAACAAAAGAGGAACAAAATAAGAAATGAAAAGAAAAAAATGGGGGAAGAAGAAAAAAACAAATGATAACAAAAAAAAAAAAAAAAGAGAGGAAGACAAAAATGACTGTCAGAGAAAAAAAACAGATGGAGTCTCATCAGGGACCTGGGCCTTCTTCCTCTTCATCACTGACAACACCACACAGTTTAAATTTAGGGCTTTCAGAGAGAATTTATGGCCGAAGAATTCCTTCCTTTTCTGATTTTTTTCAACTGTTACAGCTGTAATGAAGTGATGGGGAAGTTTGATAAGACGGTTAATCATTTCTCAAACACGAGTATTATGAGTTGCAGCTCTGCACGGTGACTTGTTGAATTCGCTGGAACTGACAGGCACAAAGAGTGAAGAACATCAGATTCCATCAGGGCTCCTTTCCATCAGGCTGAGAGGTCGGCACACAGGAGGGCTTCACCGAGCGTACTTACAATCAGATAATCACACATAATAATGGAGACGCAGTGACATTTACAACAACACTCGTCCTGAAAGTCACGAATGGTTCTACAGTTTCAACACAAATGAGAAAACTGGGTATGTTTCTGTGTCTGTATTAGACACAGAAAAAGGGAAACAAAATGTCCACCCACTTGTCATCACGACTGGGCAGCTCTTTGGCCCACGGCGGCGTCGTGTCGGCCGGGAAGGCCACGTCGTCGTGGGAGCTGGACGACGACTGGTCAGAGAGGTGGGGAGGGAGGAGAGGCGGCCGGTCGTCCTCGATGATCACCGTGTCGTCCTGCGGCATGTTGACGGTCGGCGAGAGCTGGTAGTTTCCTGAAGGAGAGGAGGGTTTGCTTTCTAATTCATCTCTGGCATACAGACAGTCTGCAAAACGAGCGCAATTACTGTCAAATGACATGTGATGGGACTAAATGATGTCATTTCCATGTTTTTTTAGCACAGCGACACAACAGGCTGAGGTGCTGCTCAGTGAGAACCACGGGCTTCTGATTAGAAAATCACATTTATTTCCATTTGACAGACACTACAGTTACCTCATCTGTAAGTGTTATGGAGTCCTAACAGCTAATGATTCCGAGAATTCACAGATTTTACTGAAAAGTATTAGAAAATATGGATATGGTTGTGACAAATAAAGAAAAAAAACCAAAACTCTTTCCAGCAAGACAATAGACGAATACCATCTACATGACTTGTGAAAGTGCACAACAGCCTCAGAAATGGATTTATTTGTGCTGCATCGAGCGTGAGCCTGTAGTTTTCATTTAATTTAATAGGCAAAAATGCAGATGAGTAAGTCTTTGAAATTCGAACAAACAATTGAATAAAACAGTTTATTGTTTTATAGACAGAGTGAAAGTGCTCCTGGCTAATCAGCTTATACCAAGTGGAGTTTGGCAGCAGACACAGTGATGTTTCCATGTCAGAATGCTATGATTAACTCAAGCTGTGCCCTCACAAAATTAAAAAAAACCCCCAGATAAATAGAATTTCCCCTGCCTGTGAAAAGCAATGCTTAAAAACCCCCCAACTGGTAGCGGAGGCATCAAAAGGAGGACGGCTTCAATGCTTCATGAAAGCCTCGCACACTGAGCTCAGGGACAAGTTTGTTTGTCTTTAGAAAGCGTTTGGGCTTTAAAGAAAGAGACCTAGAGGTCTGAGCCAGGCCTGCTGTTTGCTCCGGATCACCGTGCTGTCGGGCGCCGCCGCTGCTTCCAGCCGGCCCGGGTGAACAACTCGAGTGAGAATGTGTGCAATGCGTGTGTAGAGAAAGGCACTTTAAAATGCCATCCGTCACTGTAGATTTTAATTATTTGGGGAAAGTCAAAAAGTGACCGTTTACTCCAATTAACTCATGAATGCACTTTGCACTAAAGTTTTTCTTCTTAATAAACGTTTGTACAACTGAGTGCAGAGCAAAAAAAAAAAAAATATTATGCTATAGACAACGTTAGAAAAAGACTTAAATCAGCACCAAGGATCACACATATTCAAGAACAATAGCCATAGACATAACAGAAATAAAATGGTCTTATCTGATCCACTAGGTGTGTGTTACTGCTAGAGGTTAGTTACAATCTACTTTCCTGGGTGTAAGAAAAACTCCACTCAACCTTGACCTCCTTCCCTCTTGGAATTTGGTCACTTCACAAAGTGCATAACAGTCATCTGAAACCGATGCAGAAGAATTTGCATTGACAGCACATGAAACCCTCGTTGAATGTGCTCCAAGCCTCCACGTCGTGCATCTGGATGAGACACGAGTGGCCGAGGCAAACTGTTGATATCTAATGGGCGGACAATGTGAACTAAATCTTAAAGAAGGAGGAGATATTGTAAGAAAAAACACCGAAACTTAATTTGCTCGGTGAAGTGCAAAACTTCACACAGTCACACCTTTACTGCATGAACCAGCACTGATCTAAGCATGTGTGTTTGTGCGTGTGTGTGTGTGTTGTTGGCTTTGACTTTGGAAGTCAGGCTGAGTCCTGTAGCACAACATGGCCACCTCTCTCTCAGACCACACATAGTTTACATACACACACTTACAGAGCAACTTAATCTCATTTCCCAAAGCGGTGCAAAGCACGACACTGAGAATCCCATCAATGTCACAGTTTGAATCACTGCAGTACAATCCACTGGCAGCTACGGAGTAGAAAACCAATGAATCTGTCCAATCACTACCCTGGTGAAGGAGGAGAAAAATTAAAAACAAAAGAAGCCCCCCTTGTTTTAGTGCCAGCAGGGCAATGAGGGCAACCGTCCCCCAGCAACAACGGCGCTGCCATGTGGACAGAGCGCACACCCACCCATCCCCTGAGCATCAGGCCAATAAACACACATTCGAGGGGTTGAAAAGAATCTCTACATGGAGAAAAAAAAGATAGCAGGTGAGAAGAAAGAGGTGAAAGACATGCAGCAGAGTATTTTTTCCCCTCATCTTTTCATTTTGTCTTGTCTCGGTCTATATGCATAATTAGCAACGCGGTTATTGCCAGGGGGGCTGGGCATTTTAAGGTATTGGCCTGAAGGAATAATTAAGCCCCCTCTTATCCCAGGCATCTTCAGAGTGCAGAGCGAGCACGGGCCAAAACACGCGAGCCGATATGCTCTGAATGGGAACCATGTTGTCTTCTAAGAAAGCCTAATGCATGATTTATGCTCTGCGGCAGCCTCACGACGAGGGAACAGAGTTATTCCGAGCAACTGCGAAAGATCCGCCACCCCCCCCGCACTCACTCGCAGGTTTATTCATTCGAGGGACGTATGCTGAGCTCTGTTTTTGTACTCACACACATTCACATCTGGGAGCTGCCAAGTGCATCTCCGATCCCCGAGCAGCAGCAGGGATTCGTGACGCAACGGTTTATGTTTGTGAAATAGATTTATCTTAAAGAGCCAGTGAGTGGAATTTATAAAAAATAATAGCATATTTGTAGTCTTAGAATTATCAATTTACGGTTACATAGAGTATGAGTGGGTCTCCCTTCCACTGAGAGCGCCATCTTGTGTTACTTTGGTAGCCAAGAAAGGACGAAAAAGGCTTGAAAACACATCTTGGGTTTCGATACCGTAGTGACAATAAAATACAACCAGCAAAGAAGACTCACCCCAGCTGCCTGCTGGAAGTTTGTCCCCAGTTAACGGAGGATCACGTTGGTTCTCCTACGTGCTCGGAGAGGGAGGGATCTGTTGCTTGCCTTCTCTGAACTCACCATTAGATGCTGCTAATTTTGACACACTGGACCTTTAATGCAGAACGGGAGGTACAACAGGAGGCTCTCATAGGAATAACTTGTGCATCTCCCATTTTGTAATTACAAGTTCAGATCACTCATGTTAAAAACCTGTTAGTCATTCTTTCATTCTCATTATTATGAATGCCGTAATTTTTATATCCTACCCTACAAATATCTATATCTCTATCTATATATATATGCTAGAATTACCACTTTTAAAATACCATTTTTCATCAGTTATTTAAGAAAGTGATCATAATATATTCTAGACTCATTTGACTAAACCAAAACATCTCCAAATATTAAAATATTTGTCTGTAACTGTTTAAACTATAATGATCACGCTTCACACCAAGTACAGTGAATATAAAATATATTACAGCTTAACCTTTTGATTTAAATAACCAAACAAAAAGAAAACTGGAGATGTACTAATAGAGAGTCTGGTCACACAGTTCAAGTCACTGGAGGCTCAGTATCACTAAAAGATCAGCACAGTCAGTAAAATTTCACCACAATGAGTGTTTGAACTCTTTGGTTAGGACAAAAAACGAATTTAACAGGTGACGTTGACGTTGACCTTTGACCACCAGAATCTTATCAGCTCATCCTTCGATTTTAAGCAAACATTTGCACCCCATTTAAAGGAAATCCTTGGACGTGTTTGCTGAGATATCACGTTTCTAATGGCGGAGCGGACGTGATGTCACAGTAACCTTAACCTTTGAAACCGCTTTGATTGGCAAAATCTAATCAGGGCGGAGGAACAGATGGACCAGCGGAAAACAACGGCCACGGCATCTCCAGCGTGAAGGCATTAAGAGTCACAACACCCGAGGCGGCTGCTAACGACTGGGAAAAGAGAGGGAAATGAATATCGTAAAGCGCCATTAGGCTAATTTGATATTTGTGGTGTCTGGTTTGGATATTTTTGACAGACTTGATTTGAAATACGAGCACGACTCAAGTATTGGTTAACAAAGGGGTTTTTTAAAGGGTTATTTCCCCCAAATTACACATAAAACATCTTCACTATTTTGACTTGACCCCGTTGTTCCGCGCTGTGTCTAAGCACAATTACGCTCGCTCCCCCTGCTGGCCAGCACTCACATTGTCTGATCGCCGTTGCTACTTGTAATTCGGGGGATCTATTGATTTATGCGAAGCGGTGATTATTTTTTGTGGAGACAGCAGGAGACGAGGGAGGCATTCATATATATGTACTAGTAAAACAATGCAGACAATCGTGTTCTGCCACGGGGACACTTTATTATTTCATTACTTTAAGATATTTTGAGATGTTTGACTGCAAGTCAACACAATGAAAGTGAATTACATATCCTTTAATCTTGTTTATTTGTTTATTTCATGTTTAATACAATAAAAAAAAATAACAGTGATATGCTGTGACAAGATTTTCTTTGAACTCATTTCCCCCTCGACACCTTATATGCTAAACAAAATGTGAAATTTGAACAATAAAGAAATTTACTGTGTGATGATGTGATGGAGGAAATCCAGGAGGGATAAAAATCTTTACATCTGCAAGCACAGCTTCAGATTTGCTGTAAAATGACTGAATAAAATTAATTACAGTCGCAGTAAGATGGAATGTGTGATTGGGAAAGGAAAGCAATAAGTTAGTTAGAACGATAAATTAATTGGAAATTTGAGGACATACAGGGATTGAGTGGTTCATTTAATTGAAAAACACTGTACTGTACTTATATGAAAATATGGCAAACAATAACTTTATTGTCTCTATTAATACTTTTGACATCTATATTAATCATCGATTGAGGGAACTCTTTTTACCGTGAATAAATAAAAGAATCAATCAATAAAAAACAGCAATGAAAGCGCTGACTGAAGGGGAATGTGAGACTGTCGTCACGCAGGTTCAACCAGCTTAAACCTTGCTGGCCTTTATCCTTGGTGCTTAGACCACAGTGGCAAATTAAACATTA
>KV751365.1:2469632-2498326 GCA_001698575.1 Mola mola | reverse complement strand
ACAAAACCGCAGAGATGTCCTCTAAAAATGTGCCGCCTCGATATCGAGGTCACACGGAGCACACGGAAACGTGAACCAATATGCTTAAATTTGATACCAACTTGTGCTGAAATGATTCAGGAACACGAGGACAAAGTTCAAAATTTTAACAAGGAAAATTGTGGTCAAAATCTCCCCTCTGGTGCTCAGCGGGCTGAGTAAGTGTTTAATAAGTTGGGAAACGTGTCTGAGGTTTTCTTGCATCTGGTGTCCCTGCTTGCTGAGGTCAGGTGATCAGCTCGAAAGAAATGAGCCACTCTGGCCAACCTGACGTCTTTACTTCGAACGCTTAGTCCCGCCAATTTAAAGCAGCAGCCACGCGTGACAAAGGATCAAAAAGGGGAATGTGTTGGAATTCGATGGGTCAGGTGGCACACCTGGTGCTTTTTAATCTTCAGAGGATGACGACTGGGATCAGATCTATGGTGGCACTGAGGTAATTCAAGAGGAGGACTCCCATATTTTGTGTAATCCTTTTTAAGGTCTATCATCGTGATAAAAAAATTACAGTTTAATTTTATTTAAGGGAAGATTGGGGGCAGAGTTACACAAACCAATGATATCTTTGAATTCCATCTATTCGATCTTTTTTTCAATTCCACCATCAGTCCTACAATATCCACCCTTTTCTTCTTATCTATCATCTACTGTGGGTCAGAAATGTACAGAAAATGTTTGGAAGCACCAAAATACTCAACAGTGCTGAAGCAAGGATTACACTGGAGCTCATATGTCCACCTCCACAGGTGTAAAGAATGAAAACTACATGTATCTCTTGAGCCCATTTTATCTTTTCTCTTCGTGCCCCGATCCAGACCAAAGTCAAGGACCTGACAACATTTGGGCCGAAATCAAGTAATTGGCATTAATTAGAGATAGCTGACACAATCGGTTCCCTGTGGATATTTGAAACTGCTGGCCATTGACGTAAACATGAACAGTTGATCCTACTTCCTCCTTTACACCAGGAAGCTGAGCTGCAGTATTGAGTTCCCACCCCCAACATAAGCAGAGCACAGCTGTCAACCATGAAGTTTCACCCCGATTTTATGACATCAAATAACTAAATAAAGCAAACTGCTCATAGATCTCAACAACTGAAAACACACTGGCGTGACAAGAACTACTTAAAATGAGCAGAAACAATTATTTGAGAAGTACTTTGAGCTTTTATTTTGGCCTAAACTGTAGCCAGGCAGCCACCAGGGGGCGATCAGGATGCTTTGGCTCTCACTTTTAGCTGAATGTAGAAGCTCCTATCTTGCTAGCTGCAGTATGTGCGCTAAACGGCTCTTTGCTCATAATGAACAGCGTCAGAACTTAGAGCAAACCTCAGTACGTCTTCATCATTCACACGTTTTTCCAAGTGACAAGTGACAGGCTGAGGTGAACCCCGCTGATCTTCCGTATATTGAGAGTGACAGTGTAATTACTGACTTCTGATAAACTCCAGCAGGCCGGCAGCCCGTCTGGTCATCTCATTGACAATGATCTCACCTGTCACTGCTGAGCAGACGACTGATGCATCTCCTGCATGGCCGCCTCGTGCCTTCACTCCCGATCCCGAACGCTCATTATAGGACTTCAGTGTGTGCTAAGCATGGATGATCACAGACTCTGCAAACTCCACCCTCAACATTTCTTTGTCAGCCATAACTCTCACTTTTTTGTTTACACTGTTACAAGTGTCAACCAATTTGCATGAGAGAAAAACACATTTCACGCTTTCACATTATGTCTCACTGATTAATCAGAAAAAGATGGTAGGAGCTAATTAACAAAAATAGATGAGAAGTCGATGGACAAAGTGAGCTTTATTAATTTACATTGCTGTATTCTTTTGTGGATTTGAGTGGTCAAATAATTTGCTGGATAAAATAGATAATCTTTGATTTTTCAGAAATACAGAGAAACAGCAGAAAGATGCAGATTTCCTGCATTTAACACAGGTGACCCGAGCAGCTTCACCAGCTGGTCTACAGAATCCTCCCCCCGACACTAAAGGCAACTCCAACCCCCTCCACCCATTATTCCTGTGCTACACACATGTAATCACATATAGATGCGTGCAGAGCCATCACACACAGACATGCAAATACGCTCGCTCTCCCAGTTCACCTAATCCATCAGACACACACTCGCTCACAATCCAACTCCGAGACAGACTGAGCGATGACGTCGACCGATTTCACAGAGCCACACAAAACAAACGCCCACTAAAAGAAAAAAATCAATCACTGGCAGGACGTCTGCAGCGGCAGATTGTCCAGGGCCAGTTGTTCAATCCCTGAAGCTCTTTCCATGACATTTTCCCAGACATTAAAAGCCACCAGGACTCCACGGGACGTGAGACCAGGTTGCACAATTAGCAATTATTCTGTTTTGACAAAACCCGGCAGGAACTCTAACTAAACCGAATGCAAATACTACATTTGCATTGAAGGAGCTGCCCTTTATCAGGTTGTCATTGATTAGAACTTGTGAGAGCTAGAACTGATATCACCTACTTGGCACTAAGCGCAGGAACATAGCATGTTGATCTTACCTATCGTGCGTGGAATCATGCCCTGCCGGGGCATCAAGTTGTCATCGAGGCCCTCCAGGCCACCGTACAAGGAGTGGGAGATCCTGCGCTCATGGTCATCTAAGGAGGTGTTTATGGTCTGAGGTCCGAGCGGACTCCCTGGTGATTCCTGAATGAGGACGGAGTTAGCGTTAGCATTTTTTATTATATGGTTTATTCTCTGATTTTATGTTCAGAGAAAACTTTGTAGATCCTATAATGTGCTGGAATTTGTTTGTGGAGTCATTTGGAAGGAGAAACGTTTAGCAAAGTTACCTTTATTACTTGTGTCCTGAACAACTTGTGACACAAAGTGTGATGCTTTTGTGGTGATAAATCACGTACAAAATAATTAAGGTGCTGCAGTTTGAACTTTAGGAATATAGATGTGAGACACACAAGTTAAACATCGGAGCGTGGCCATGCTAACTCTTGCTGAACAGTAATGGATGGGCACGGGGCAGCTATCCACGCTAATGCTAGCAGCGCTATAATCAGGATGAATGAGGATGGATATCCAACAGGCTGTTAGGCTGCTGGCGAGGGGAACGGTTAGCTTGCTAGCATCATGACACTTCCCTCGGGATCCACGATGACCCTCGAATTTGGTGGACAAACAGCCCATTTGCTGCACCTGTCTCCCATAAACACACGTCTGCAGCTTTCTGCTGTGTGAGTCTTCACTCTAACTGTTCACCCATTGGTTGGTTGATTGCACTGATTTGCTATGGCTGCTGCTAAAGGTGATGATAGCTCATGCCGTGAAGATGAGCCTCATCGAAGCGTCACGTAACGAACGATAGCACTATCAGACTGGGAGCCAAGTTACTCAGATCAATGACTTTAACTAGCTGGGCTGGGCTTCGATTTTTGGCAGAGGGTCTTTGCGCCATGATTCCATCAGCTCACTAAATGGACGAGGTGCTGTAACAGATCCCGTGTAAACACATAAAGTGGAGTTTACAGGGGAATGCCTGTGTGGAATTCACTAATACTATTTTCTGCTTTATCAAACACAGCATCTGTTAGAAACGGCTGCTTTTTTTTTAATTCAAAATAAAAGCGAGGGAAGTAAAAATGGAAGGAATGATTTATAAATAAGGCCTGTTGGCAATTATTAGTCCATAGGTACGTAGGTTCATGTTGCTTCCAGTGAAAACATGTTTTCTGTATTTTATTTATAGGCCGACATGAATTGTTGAGGTGTCTTTTCTTTAACCTTGACATGTTTCGACTGCATAGCTGTTTGGACGAGTACCTGGTTAAAATAGACTAAAACGCCTAACAGTGAGCGACAGTGTTTCCCAAACATTACTCCTGGGGACCCATTTGTTTAAAGTGATGAAGCACCACAACCCAACAAACAACAGGCCTCTTTGATAAATGAAGACAGGAGAGAATTTGTGCATAAATAAATTTTCCTCACCTGTTTTGCTTCTATATTTACATCATCTACTTTAGAAAATAAAAGACACCTTAACAATTCTTGTCCGCCTATAAAGAAACGTCGTAGCCGAGTATTACATAACCTTTGAAAATGCATCAAAAGGAGCGCAGAATGGAAAAGCTCCAGAAAAGTAAGCACAATGTCTGAGTCAATGTATGGAGTTACTTATCCTGTACAAAATAAAATCTATCACCAGGTATAGGTGAGAAAATATATTGTTTACATTTAAATTATTGAATAAACTAAAAGCTAAGAGCTAATCTGAGCTAAGAAGACCAAACGAATCAAATCTCCCACAGAAACAAAACCAATCTCTGGGGTCGCCAGATGCTGCTGAGACTGCTTGCATGCACCTGCTCTTGACTTTCAATGAGATAGTTAATGAATTGGCCGGCTGTAGGGGGCTGAGGTGAGACACCGATGGGATTCGCCGTAGCGAGGCCGCACCGACAAATCACGCCGCAGCTCATTGCATATTCGGGCTGATAATTGAGCGGTGGGAAGGTCTCGATCCCATCGGGCGCTGCCGGTGATGAGGAAGTCAGCCGCTCTGGATTCGCTCCCGTTTCCGCGGGGATGGAGGGGGGAATGGGAGCAGTCGGGCTTGTGATTTATGCGACCGCAAACACTTGAGACTGACTTGAGATCAGCTGTCATGGGATAAAAACTCGTGGAGGAAAGTAAACAGGACTATTTGATTAATATGTCAGTACGGCTCTGATATTAACTCTGAACGAGCCACTGCTTTCATCCTATAGCGATTATGTATAATTTAATTTTAACTAATTGAATTTTAACCAACAGTTGACAGCTGGTTATGAGGTCTAAACATCTGTGGGAATCGAAAGGGCCTAAATCAGCTCTGAGATATCTCTTTGACTACGAGTGTATTAAATTGTTGTTTTCCTTCTCTCTCGAGCGGCGTGAACCCTACTTTTTATAAACAGCCAGAAACGTGGACAGCCTTGGGCCATGCCTGCAGCTCTGCATGAGACTGACGAGGCTCCCGGCGCTCGGCGCTTTTATACATCCTCCGTGCTGCCGGTGAACGGCCGTGCTACACACAAACACGCAGGTGATCGGGTCGCACACCAACCGCCAGAAAGATCCGTGAAAAAAAATTCAGACACGCATAAAGAAGGATGAAAAAAATACACACTCGTAACAAGCGTACAGTGTGAAAAAGACGTGTGCATTTACATACACAGAGGCACGAACACGAAACACACCTCCAGGCTTAGCCTCTGCTTTCAATTACCGGATGGACCGAGGGGAAATCAAAACTTTGACAGACACAGGTTGGAAAAGAGAGAGCAGAGAAGCCAGGCAGACACGGCTTTCAAGCAGGCGACAGGCCAAGGTGTACGGAGAATGTAAAGAAAAAGCCGTGTAGCTCCATTCCCAGACACTTTCTTTTAGAAGATAAAGTAAAAGACATTCTGCAGCTGCCTGGTGAGAGTTTGTGAGATGGTGTTGGAGAACTAACAGGACCCGACTACCTTCTTCCATTTAATGAGACAATTCATTGCAGACCCATGGGGGCATTTCCCAGTGGTGTGCTACAGGCTGTGTCCTACATTTAACACAAAAAGCATCCTATTGAAGCGCTGCCCCATGTCTTTATTAGGCGCCAGTGTCAGATGATTTCGTCTCTTTCATCAGAAAACACATTGAAACTATAATTACAAAGACTTTGATCTGACATGGGATCACGATCAACCAGAATGTTGCTAATTTTAATGAAGGTTATTGAATAAAACATGTCACATCTGAGAAGGCGAGGCTAAAATAGATGATCAAGTTAATATATCACGAACCTTCGGGCCATACAGGATGAAGAGAACCCCCTTTTTTCACGTTTTTTGCAATCAGTTGTTGACGAAAAGTCCACGTGGTAACTGAATGTAAGATTTCCTGTTTACTCAGTAATAAATGTTGACTGCTCTTGTGGAAGGCGTTTGATCCCTCTGCAAGGGGTCAACAGTCCGTACTTAGTTACTGTAGCTGGGACATGCAGACAAAAAATCATTACCTTCAAAATAAGGGCACATTTTGCTTAAGGGGTTCACGCCAGTAATACTGAAGTTATTTCAGCATGGGTTTTACTTTTCTAGTAGGGTTTTTTTTTTAAATGTTTTACAGAGCTGTTAGCGTCATTCATCATTTACCTCATTTCTTTTGGCCACCCGTCTGGCCACAATGAGCTGGATCATGCCGCGCTTGTTGCCTTCTGTCGACATGGACTTGCGCAGCGTCTCCATGGCGTCCTGGTTGGTTTTGCCCAACAGCGACTCTCCATTGACGGCAATCAGCTGGTCGTTTACTCGAAGCCTCCCGTCCTGTTGATGGAAAGATATAAGGCATAGAATGAGAATTACCGGTTTTGTGTTTCTCTGCCTATATTGCAATTTCCATCCATGTCTTTCCAGACTCATGTGATATATGTCGAGATCTCGATCACACATTGTGCCACAACAATCACATGAAGCTCTATATCTGCACGACAAATGAGCTTGTGGTGGACAACATTGCTTCAAATATGGATTTTGCTGCATGCTTCACAAACATGTGCGGCCGAACCAGACAGAAGATCCATAGAGTCTAAAGACTCCATATTCACAATTATGACATTAAACTTGACCTCTTTTGGATATAACGTGTCATGAATATATGAATTGTTGATTCATATGTCATGGTGAGTTTAGTCTTTGACCTCTTCCCACCTAAAATTTAATGGGTTCAAGTGTGCATTTGTGCAAAATTTGAGCAAATTCCCTCCATGCCTTCCTGAGATACCATGATCACAAGAAAAAACCTGCAAACACAATGCTTCTTTCCATGACAGTTGGTGCCGTGCAGCCATAACATGTCTAAATAAAAGTCCATCTTACTCTTGGCTCATATAAAAATGGACGTTGTGTTTCTTCAGAAATACCACCAAATAGATAAAAAGCAGTCATATGTCAAGCTAATCAATAACCTTTATCTAATTCGCCTAACAGTCTCTCCCTCTCAGAGTGTATCCTATTTTTAGCCCTGATCTAATCTCTACCGGAGAAGTGCGCTTTAAAGTGCAGTATTATGTTCCATCAACACAAGCTTGATTGTATGAAAAACAATCACGAGAAAAGATTTTCTAAAGTGACTTCAACAGAGCAACACAGCAAAATAAATCAGTAAATCAGTTTGTGTTTAGAGATTTCATCACTAACGAAGCCTTTCTTCATACTTGCTGAGGAGCAGAAAAGTCATTTGAGACGACTCTCCCTGCAGAAAGAATATGGAGGGATTTCAAACAAGTGCATGATGAGATCAAGTAAATGAATCACATCTCTCTTTTATTAGGTCACTTCCTCACAGATTGTTTCCATAAAGTAGAAATTCAGGCCTTGGCAAACATTTTAAGTGAGTATGTGTCCGGCTATTAATGGTGATAGTTGCATTGCACTATGTAACATCTGCCTCAGAAATCAACTGATCGCAGTTACAAAAATAAGTCAAACCTGGATAAGTGTGTATTGTTCATCGATTTAAAGACAAGCAAACAGGCAAAGAGCCCTAGGTTGTTTTTTTTAATGAGTGCCACTGTGTGATCATTGACGAAATGATCAATGATCGAATTTATAAAAATGACGAATTTATAGAAAATATTGATTTTTGGTCAGATGTGAGAATCTCTCGTACTAATCATAGCAGAAGGTGTGGTACCTTGCAGGCCGCCCCTCCGTTAATGATCGATTTCACGAAGATGCCCAGGTCAGCGTGGTTCTCCTTGGACCGGTTCCCCTTGACGCTGACGCCCAGTCCAGCTGAACCCGAGTCACTGAGGGGGATCTCAAAGGTCAGGAACTCTCTGGTCCCGTCCGGAGTCAGGACCAGGTCGTCCTCCTCCGTCTTCTGGAAGAGGGGCAACACAGGAAGAGGCAGGTTTGGATTCTAGGTTCGTCCAAACACGTCACATTTAAACGACTGCACGCCAAACATATCTACTCATGCAGAACAAAAACATTGATGCATCAATTGCAACCGCAAGTGAAAAAAAACTTTCCTCCTTTCACTCGCTCCTGTGGGTCAAAGTTAAATGGATGTTCATTTGGCTACTTGAGGTTAATGAAAAGGACTTGCATGTAAATTGCAGCAGACAGAAGGGAGGTAAATCAGAGTTCAAGCTCATTAGCTGTTCCAGATTTATTAGAGTTACACACAGCGTCGATGCTGAGTGTTAAATCAGGTGCTTAGTGAAAACAGGCAGGGAATTGTCTCTATAATCGCAGCGCAACGCTCTGTTTGATCAGGACTAGAGAAAGACGACAATTCCGGTGTCAGATTTAAATGAGGAAAAGCTAGTTAGTGTTGTCAAAAATATCAAACTAGAAATATCTAAATCAAACCAAGTGTTTATACTGAATATATGAAATAATGCCAATACTACCTTTTCGCAGTTCCCACTGTGTATCATCTGTGACAGTTGAAGCTCATAGTTCAAAGTATTCCGGAGGTAAATTAATGGAGTTGTGCCTCACATGCAATACACAAGTATAGTAACAATGTTTTAATAAAATTTTACATTTCATGCCCTCAACATTGTGTCACATTTTCCCCGTGGTATCTACGGAAGGTCGATATTTGGTACAATAACTATTGTACCAAAGATGGAAATTCCAGTATCATGACGACACTATTCTTGGCTGACTAAGCACTCTCGTGACTGCTGTGTACAGTAAAAAACTGTTATATTTACAACTTCTTCACCTAATATGTGGGCACATTTGCACGTTTGGTACTCAGGGCGCACTCATACTCTGCCCAGTTGCTTTGTACCCTGCCGAAGCGCGATTGTCCCCCACCTCCAACAACCCTGACTATTAGATGTCTGGCTTTGACTCTGACTGGTAAAAAGAAAATAATAATAAGCAAGAAATTGTGCTCAACAAATCAAAATCAAATAAAAAAAAAGTACTCTTCTCTCTTTATAATGGTACCCAGACAAAAGCGAACACGCACCTGAATCGTGACGCCAACTGCATCAAACCAGGCAGTAAACTTCGCAGCAACCCTGCACTGACACAGCAGCCTAATTGACATGCTGAATGCTCTCTCTCTTTCTCTACAACAGGTGCTCCCTCTACCTCCTCCTCTATATTCATTCTCCCTCTCTCTTCCAGCTCAACAATAAAAAGCCATTCTCTCCTGCTTGTTATTTGACAGCTGTCCTCTGAATAGATGGGTGCGTGCACGCTCACGTCTGGCAATTATTGTGCACGCCTAATGAATTCAATCATCGGGCTCGGTGTCAGCATGTCATTAGCTCCCTTTGTTTGCTGGGAGAGAGATGGAATTGCTCAGGGTAGAATAGATGGGAAGGGGTTGGGAGGAGAGGCAGAGAAGGGAAGGGGTGGCTGGGAGGAGGTGAAGGGCAAAAACACGAATGGAGGAAGGCGGGAAGGGAAGGAGAGCATGAGGAGCAGTGTCTGTCTGCATGTTTTGAGTGACAAATTAATTCTACCTGGAATTATTCTGTGAAAAAACAAAGCAGGAAAAAAACCCCCAACAAATTTAATTATTCAGGAACCTAAAATCTAATTCACTCTGCCTGGAATTAAACCTACGGCTAATTGAAAAGTGACAAAATCCTCCTAAACAGCAAACGGTCAGAATAACTAAATAGACAACAGGAGGTTTATTATTACAAGCAACAATTAGAACTGATCAGTAAAGCAGATGTGACGTTGTTCCAGGGTCAAAAATGAGAAATCTATTAACTGCACTGCAGTTACAGAATTCTCACCTCATTTCTGCGTCTTAATCACGATTTGAATGTGTATTTTTTTCCCCAATGTCACATTAACAATTAAAAGAATTAACAGGGCTGTCAACGCTCACGATTAATCTAGAGACCTTGATTTACTTTTTAACACAAACGAATCATATGAGCAGATCAGGTGAGGGGTGAGGTTTTTGCTGATGGTGATCAACATCTCTGATGCTAAAGGCATCATCCTGTTCTCCTCAGGCGACACTTCGACGGGAAATATTACAGGATTATGAGTATTCATCAACTGTATGACACCGAAGGCTGCGAAAGTAAGACAGCTTTTAAAAACTACTGGATTATTGATGACAAATGTATTACATTAGTATTTTATTATTGTTTTAATCTGTTTAGTATGTGTTTTATCAGTATTCACGTGGTAATCTAAAATTAGGGTTGGGCATTTTCAGTCATTTGAGTACTCACAATACTTTAAGAACGAGTACTTGCACAAAAAAAATACATATACTGCATATATATACACAGTATATTTTGTTTTGGTCAAAGTTTAAGGCCTCATTGTCCCTGCTCACGGCTGCCACGGTGAATGTAACACCGAATAATCTAATACCAACATCACCACAGGGTATTCAGTGCTTGTACTGATCCCTATTTAAAACTGAGCAATCACAGTTATTCAAAGCCTGTTATATAGAGTAAAGACTCTGGTGTGGCAGCTGTCTGAATATGTAAGAGGTCTATGATTAGTTCAGTGAAACTGAGCAGGTTCAGTCTGTGAAGTTAACATAATAGTCACAAAGGCAAAGCTGGTACCTGTAGGTTGAGCAAATTATTGCAGTTTATATCGCTGTTTAAGCTTATCATATTAAAAAGGAACTGAGAAGTAGCTTGTCCTGTCAGTCTGTGATGCAAACATCAGCCTAACAAGCTAACAAGCAAAGCTGACAACTGTATCATTAACTATGTATAAACCGATTTATTTAAATTGTTATTTAAGCGACTCCAACTTAAGATCAAGCAAACTGTGTTCATGTGTCATACAATTTTGGATATATTTTATTTTTTGAGCCAGTTTTTAACTAGAATTGAAATCCATTCATAGAGAATAATCAGCAGCAATGCTGAAAGAAAAAAAAAAAAAAAAAAATCAGCTGAGATATTTCCCTTAAAGGAGCGGAGTGATGATGATGAAGACGGATGAGAGGAAACGAGTGAAGGGAGTGGGTGAGAATAAATAAAGAACAGGGAGAGGAGGAAGGAAAGGAGGCTGAAGGTAAAGGGAGTTGAACAAAAGGTGAGGGGAGCGTGGGGAGCTGGAGAGGACGGACGGAGACAAACAGAGCGAGGAGCTGAGCAGGAGAAGGTGAGCGCGGAACAATGACAGAGTGTGAGTGAAAGGGATGAATCCATGTGGAACACAAAAGCTGGCAGACACTACACCTCTCTCACTCTCACTCTTTTTTCACCTGTCTCTTTACACCGCTCTCCACTTTCTTTCACCTTTTATAAACCGTCTCCCACTGCTTATTCACACTTCTGCTGCCCCTGAGCTGAGCTTCCATCTGCTTTCATTTCTACTCCTTCCTCATTCGTGGCCAAACAAAGCATGTCACTCCCAAACCAGTGGGCAGGAAAGATGAACTCGTCTCACGTGGAGGATGTGAAAGCAACTCGGATTTATTTATTTTGTTAACAGGTGACTATTTCAAGCCACAGTTAAGTTATTTAATTCAGCTTTTCCATCCATCGAACCTACACTAGCTGACAGGTTGTCAGTTCATCGACGGGTTAGCAGAAACAACCAACCAACTATCACGTTCACACCTACGAGCGACTTGGAGTGAGAAACAGAAAAATAAGTGGACGAATATCATGAGGAGGCAGACTGACAAGAGCTCAAGCGGGCTGAAATAGACTGTACGGATGGGAACTGTTGTTTCTGGGATGTCACCAATGAAGCACAGACCTCCATGACACACTTATTAGTGAAATTAAATTAAAATTCTAGTATTTTATTTATTTTAAGCCCTATTTCCCAGTCTATAATGTTTCAAAAAAAAAAAAAATACTGGAGCTAATTACTCCAGTATGGAGTTTGGTGGCTAGGACCAGTTAGCTCGACTGCGCTAAACAATGGAAAGGTACAGTTCAGCACGGCTGAAAACTGGAAATAACTTGCATTTTTTCCCGCATTAACTAGTCTCAAAATGTTACTGCAAGTGTCTGGTAATAGGGTGTAGATACCAACAGTGAAACACCAGTGTGTTTTTGACTAAAAATACTGTATAAAGTGAAATGTTTGTATGGTTATTCCTACATTTCTTCTTCCCGGTGAAGCCGCAATATTTAGGGCGTTCTGACGTCTTATTATTTAGCAGATTACAACAGCACGGACTGATTAGCCGAGCTAATAGGTCCTCACATGTCAACTCCATACACAGTAAATTAAAAATGAAACTTGCATTTTTATGAAACATTAGAGCCTTAAAGATGAGGAAATACAGCTTAGTTTGGAAAATACAGAAATTTTCCTAGGAAGCCATGATTTATTTCATGGCTCGCTATGTGCATTTTTTCATGCTTTTAATGACACCAAAACCACAAACGCTGCAAGCTGTCACTCAAAGCAACCACGCCCTTAATTGTGTATAACTTTGAGCCATTAAAACCAGTTGGCTGTGAACAATATATATATATTATTTTTTTACAAACATGTTAAATTCTGCTTTAAAGTTGCAAATTTTATTCCAGGGTAATGGAGACAGCCTCAAGTGGCCATTCAAGGAACTGCACGTTGTGTTGTTTTCCTCTTTCCCGACCATATTTGGTCAGTGTTGCAGTTTGCCAACTGAAAGAGGACTAATTGGTTTTCCACCTTCTTGTCATTATCAGATTTCTCAATCTTATCTTAGGCAAAATGCTAACCCAAACCTTGCACATGTAAACAACATTTTCATATTTCTCCTCTTAGTATGGACACACACTCTCAAAAACCTTTTTCAGTTTTATTCTCCACCCACTGCTCTGGGCCTTGCAGCCACAGCTCCTCTTTAAATTCTACACATTATTGTTCACATTCCTCTCATTTCACACACACTCCCTTCCATTACAGCCTCTGCAGTGACGGGCAGGTCGGCGGCGACGTTGGCCGAATAAACCTGTTGATTTGACGGCATCTGGAAAAGTCCCTCGAGGGGAATTTTAGAAAAGAGAGTAAGTAGAGAGGGAAACGAGAAGGAGGCGGTGAAGGATGTAATTGGTTGAGGGGAAGTCGGGCGTGGAGAGCATTGTTGAGTACCTACTGGAGCATACTCGCTCTCTTTATTCTCACTCTCCCTCCTCATCACTGCATTCACTCGTCACTATAAGACCAAAACTATATGACCACACCTGCCTGCATACTTTTGGTCTGAGGCTGTTTTTTTGTGTAACGGACTAAAATCGCCCCCCCACCCCCTGCGGCTCACCTCCCCTGTCTCCTCTCTCACTCATCCTGTTGCCCGGTAACTCCATGCTGATGGACCATGAATAACAAATACCTGTGCGATCAACGGAGCTGAAACTGGCACAGCGTGGCAGAAGAGAGGTGTGTGCAAAAAGCCAGTGTGTGATAGACAGACAGAGAGACAGAGAGAGAGGGAGAGAGTGTGTGTGGCGGGGGGGGGGCAGGACTGTATATGTCTATAGGTGGATACGTGTCAGTGCAAACAGACAAAGCAGCATGTGCACTCGGCGCAAATGTCATCCCTGTATACGCTGTCTGTGACTGTGTACAGCCCATCAACAGCCAAACATGCGTCGCTGACACATGACAGCAGTGACTTGCAAAGGAAAAAAAAAAATATATATATAAAAATCGATGCAGGCACAAGCATTCCCACTATTCACTCACTGCCTCCTCTGTCTCTCTCTCTCTCTCTGTCATTTAACACAGTCAAACACTATGAGGCTCGCTCACTACTGGCTCAAAACCATTTATAACATCAACCAACCCCGAGCAATTACACCGGCAGCTGCTCTGTGACACTCCTGCAAGTGTGTGTGGTCGTACTCGTGTGGCGGTGCAGTGGGTGTGAGCACATCTGAGGTGTGTGTTTGTGTGTGAGTGAAGTGTGCCATATGGGACACTTTCTTTTGAGGCTGTAAGGTGTAAAGGCCTCAGCTCAGTCCATAGAAGTCTGTACTGCATGTGTGTTTGCAGGCCAGGTGGCGGCTTGAAACATCACTGTAATTAAGCCGGACAGCCTGTTCTGCGGTGGAAAAACCCCCCGTCTGATTGACTCGTATGTGTCACCGCCACGGAACACGAAAACAGCGCTGATGCCTGCTGCAGCCATTAATCACTGCGGCTATCCCATTGTGCTAATAATGATACGCAGTTGTATAGGCTCCGATAATGATTCCCTTTAATGTTCACAACTCCGTGCCATTAGCAAACCAAGCAGTAACAGAGACATTCAGTGACTTCATGATCATGCAGCTGCTCCAGGTGGTTCATTAAACAATTAAACTGATGTATATATTGATTTGATCTACGTAGCACAGACGTACGAATGTGCGGTGGTCGAGAGAGGTCGTCACACTGCAAATTATAACTCGTTCAAGTAGACAACACTCACACTGAGTTTTACACTTCTCTATAGAACACTTCAAAGTCCTGATCCAGCCATTGATTAAACCCTTAAAAATTCATTTCTCTTTCACAAAATTACTTTTTTTTTAATTTAAAGATCCCTTTGTGGCCTTAAAATGTGCCTGATGTAATTGTACAGCTCTGTCTCGTCTAGTTGGTTGGGATCTATGAATCACCTCTCTGAACCTCGGCTGCAGCCCGAGCGAGCTGGAGTTTACCTGCTGTGTCATCTACATGCTGAGCTTTGAATTTATTTTTAGCCAGCCAATTCAAATAACACCACGAAAAACACACAGAGACGTCACAATATCTAGAAATATTAAGCGAGAAACCTATATATCTGTTTACTTGTGTGACTTTAATAACTTTGAGAGTGACGAATGGTTCCAAAACAAGCACGTCCACCACTTTTCTGTGTCCCCTGAAAACATCGGTTACCCTCTGTGCTACTTGTAGTATTTCTGTATTTATTTGTATTACGTTTTTGTTGAAGCCATTTTGAGCTCTTGAACATTAGTAAATGATCTACTTATTGTGTCACGATTTTGCAAAATTTTGTATTTTTCTATTATGTTAGCATTACGTTAACAATCATTTGTGCTCTTTCACCATGGTACATTATCTTATGGTACATTACACAATGCCAATATTGCCAATTATTAGCAAATATATCATATATGTTGATTATACTGAAGTGCAAATTTAGACTATGATGTCTCATAAGTGACGTGTCATCCTACCTGTTACATAAAAATCTGTTCTATGTGCCGGCCCATGAACGGTCCACATGTGAATGAATGCTATATCATTTCATCAAGAAAACGCTCATCATTACACCACAACGTGCTTACAGATTGCTGCTTCATAACAGCTTTGTGTGCAGAGAGGAGAGGAAACATGACGTGTGACAGATAGCATCTTGGCACGGCGCCGCCGCAGCAGCCCTGCTGCTACTGCTGATGGCTTTTCAATATAGCAATGCAGTAATTTTCCATAAGCCTGTGTGACTAATGGCGTAAACAATGGAGCCGAATGTTCATGTTATGGGCCCATTATGGAACCATCAGAGCAGGCATGTAAAGACGGATGCCTTTGATCAGCACTCCATTGTGGAAGCCAGGTGCTAGAAAAGTCCTTAAGTGGGTCTTAAGTGTGTGAGAGGGGAAGAGAGGAGGAATGGAGTGAAAAAGGAGGCGATGGAGAGAGGTTAGACAAAGACACAAACAACAGAGATAAAATGAAAATTAAAGAGAGCAGAGTGGTAAGAGCTGCTGACAGAGAAAACCCAACAAAGTGCCTAGTTTCTACAGACCATTGGCAAAGCAACGAATTGATTAAATGACTCCCAGCCTATTTGTGAAGCCATCCAAGGTATGCCATTTGGCTTTGATGCCATTTCCCGAGGCAGCATAATGACCCAAGCTGGCGATGTCATGCAGCAGTTACCTCATTCAGACAATGGGGTTTCCCGGCTGTCACGGGCTGCCTCGGATGCTAAAGGGAGCAGTCAAAGTCAACAGGTTAGACACAAGAGCCCCGAAAAGGGAGATCACTCACTTACTCTCTCATGGCAGAAACGTGACGAGCTGAGTGAAAGAAATGGGGACTGAGGTGGACAAAATATTTCACAAAGGATGGAACGTGACGGCCAAGGCAATGAAAGAGACACAAATGACGTTAAAGGTTTGACAATGGCTCTTAGCTTTGCTTTGCTACCTCTCCTGGACTGCTGCACAATCGTGGCTGGGTCATTTGCTTTTGAGATGCGAGTGCTTTTTCCACCTCATTTCTTGCATTTTGTCCGCCCTGTAAGCCTTGACAAAGGTCTCTCTCATGGGGGAGGCCATGTCGTTGCTTTTCTATACTATCAATTGGAGTCTTTACACTACAGACTGATGAAAAACAGTAGATGTGAATCAGTTGTAATAGTGATGTAAATAGATTTCAACAGCAAATCATTTTGTCTCAAGGTGCCTAAATTATATCTTCGAGTTTGGATGCAGATATTAGTCCATTATCAGTGCATACAAAGTGTGAATGTAACTGTGTACATTATACAATATCTGAAGTCTGTGACTATGCTAGATGACAGGAGATTTACTTGCTTGAGAAATTTAAAATTTTACTGTAATTATGAGCACAAAATTGCACTAAATGCATCACGTTTGTGTCTGACATGGTAAAGAGTTGCTGACAAAGGCGGCAAGTCTTCATATCCTCTACAGGGGCGACTGTTCGTACGGTTAATTTCAGTGAACTTTGTACACCGCATTAATAAGCACACTTTACATACTGAGTGTTACAATAATGCTGTTTCTTTAGTACATATGAGAAGCAATATCTTGTGAAATTAGCATGTACACCCGGGACTAACGTTTATGTCAGAGCTGAGATGAGCCAGAGCTGGAAAATACCCGTGTCACTGCAGGGTTAATTGACCCAGAACTATATATCGCTCATGTACATTCACACTGCACTGAAAAGCAAGATGTTAGGGGTGTTAGTGGGATTTTTGTCCAGAGACTTAATCATAAAAAAGTTGAGAAATTAAAAATGGATAGAGTAATTGTCACTTTTCCTCTCATCTTCGACTAGAAAACTCTCTCTGGCTTGAAAATGGATACTTGTACATTAAGGGCCGCCCTGTTCTGTCAGCTCCACACCCTTAATCTCAAAGCCTCGGTTGGTGTTTGAGATGTTTAAAATGAGGCGCCTGGCTGCAGATAAAATCTGAAAGGCACCGAATCCATTATGGTGGTTGGTGTTCCCGGAAAGGCGAGGAGGAAAGGACTCCTTTGGACGTTGGGAGTTAAGAAGGGTTGAAAGGAGGGGGCAAAATGGAGAGCACTTTTCCCAAATCTGCCTGGCTGTCATCCCTGTGGTTGCATTGATTTTCAGGAAGGAAAAGGATAAGAAGAAAATGAACAATTGCTTTCACTTCCCCAAACGCTCATGGATACTGCAGATTTGCCTTGATAAGGTACGGAAAAACACTCAAGAACCGACCCAACCAAAGCACAACGCTGCCAAAAGTGGCTCGTACCGAGCAAATCAAAAGGGTGAGATTTACCGCAGCACTGATAACTCTCGCTGACAGGACGACGACACGAGCACACTCACTCTCGAATGTCTCCCTCTGCTAGACGATGAAACGCGACAAGTCGTCACGTCTGCAGCACCAGCTCCAGCCTTCGACGGGGATCATCCACAAAGCCGGCAGGTCAAACCGCCAGTTACATTAACTGGCCAATTACACTTTTAATGCGCCTCGCAAAAAATAAAAAAAAAAAAACAAAAGAAAACCAATCAGGTGCAATAGGCCAGATGCAAAGACCTGACGTCTGCGATTGCTCAATTACGACGCACGTTCAGTGTGAGCAATGGAAACCCGAATAGCCTTTTAATTTCAGCAGCAAAGACGGATGAGCTTTTAACAGCTGCTGCAGTGGAGAACTTTTCACGTTGATGTGTGACGTCGGGGCCACCGAGACCTCATTGTAACAGCTGGAGTGAGCGTGCGTTCTGCTGAGAGCAGATTCGTCACAGGAGGTAGATTCTCAAACTAAAACTACATCTGCTGCCACTGCAGGACACAATCCAAACAGTAGGCCTGTTTATTTGCATTCAGTAGCTGCGCATTTACGACTGTGACATATTGAGCTATGTATGTCATGTCCCTCTTATATAAATGGCATCATATGTCAAACGGTTTCCTGGGAAAGTTTGGCACAGAGGCAGCCACAGGCCACCGGCTCTGTCTGCCTCTCTTTTTTTTGCCGCAATAAAGTGAAACAAACCAAAGACACTGTTTGTTATTCACCTCACATATTAGAGCGAGTCTGCTGCAGAGCGGCCAGACTGACAACCTTATCCACTGCCGACGACTAAAGCAAACTCCCATGTGTTTCTCGCTGACATCCAGCTCAGATGGAGCGAATCACTCTGCTGCGCAGCCTGAACCGTGCATACTGATGAGCCATAAAATCATCATTTGTTAGAGAAACTCTGGACGGAGATTAAAAATAGTTTTACTGACTGATATTTGTAGCCAAGACTAGTGACTTGGACAAGTGCTCCCTGGATGCATGCATAAGCTTTGGGTTTAATGCCAAACGGGTGATAACAGGTATTATTCCTCAGAGATGAGTAACATCCATGCAAACGGGAGTTCAGGCGAAAGGAGCAGGAGATGTTAGGGAGGAAAGGGAGGCGGTTTTGGGTTTAACTGTAGGCCAGTGTTGGGGTGCAATCTTACCAAATCTCTGGGGCATTGCATCTGGGGCTCAGCATTCTAGAGGATGGAGTGAGGGAGAAAAAAGAACCAAAAGTAATCAATATTTAAATAAAATAAATATTTATTCACAGGAACAGTGAAAATTTGAGCACGTGACAGAACACAGAAGCTGTGGATGTTTGGATAAACGGATGCTGTGACTAGCATGCAGAACATGAGTGACGGATCCCAGCACACAGATTGGGGGGGGGGTTTACGGACCGACTTAAAGTAAAAACAGTGGGTCAGAAACAGCTGGAGCATTTGCAAGAGTAAAGTTTCACAATGTTAAAAAAGAGAAAATCCTATTTTTGTGCCCTGAGTTTAATTTACTCTCCAGAGCCTCTCTAATCAGTGTCCAGATAAGAGCAACTCTCCTCTGTGATTTAACATTTTCATGAATGGATCCGTACCAGCGTCTTTGCTTTTTTTGGTCATAAAATGAAACGTAAATTGCTCAGTTATGTTACAGAATATATGCAAGGAAGAGGAAGTACGAGGTAACAGAAAACAGAGGTACCCAAGCGTGTAACAAGTAACTCCATACTGTGTTAACTTTTACACTATGATGTCATTGTTATGGCAAATTATCTATTCCAAACATCAACATTAATTCTGAAACATATATTGGTTGATAATTAGCGGAGAGAAAAACATCACATACCCTGATCTGTGCATATATTCATTTCAGTCTTCTTTTAAGCAAAGTTATTAAAACAGTTTTTGCTTCCGGCTTCTTAAATGTCAGAATTGGTTGCTTTTCTTTGTTATTTCTGACAGATAATGAAGAGTCTTTGGGATTTTAACTATTGCTGGGAGAAAAACAATTTGAAGACATCAACTTGGGCTCTAAAAAAGAGTAATAAGCGTTTTTCACTGTATTTTTTTACAATTTATAGACCAAATGATTTGTCGATTAATTGTGACAATAATCAATTAATGATGACTGAGTAATGGATGATTAAATCTGAGCTACAACTGTGGGAAAGATGAGCATTTTTGGTTACTTAATTTGGTAAGCAATGGTCTTTAAACTATTCTGTTGTACATATCAGGCTTTATACAGCTGTTTAAGAAATATATATGAGAGGTTAAACAAATCAATGATTAATGCTTTATTTAAAGCTGCTATCTATGCCAGCTTTCTATTTACTGTACATTACATCCCTCATTCATTGTGAAAGCCATTAATGTGCAAAGTTCATCAAACTTCATCATATGGGATTTAAAAGACTGAATTCTCATTTTAAACCTGCTGCATGTGGCAGCTGTACAAATGATACAGCAGCTGTTGAGTGCATTTCTCTCTGTCCCACTACATTAGGCTTAATAAATAAAGCTCAGAAACTGACATTTTTAATTCATACATGTGCGCCAAGTTTACTCTTGAAAATCTGCTTTGGTTAAGCTCAATTTCGACATCCTGCTTGTGTTTACATCCGTATATTAGGCTTGTGGTTGTTATATTTTCGACGGGCTGTTTAGTCTACCCCTTCTCTGAAACCCGGGAGGAAACACAGCCAAACTCGAAGCTCTGGACGAAGACTGAAGCTGCTCATTTTGTGCACTTGGCCCCATCTCAACCCTTCGACACCATCTTCTTCACCCTCTGCTGCTGATAACCACAGATAAAATAAATCCTACCAGCTAACTACCGGCGACGCAGAGCCGGACTCAAAGATCCACACTAATCTGAAGATGAGTATCGACCAGTGTGGCAGCTCTTCTTAACTTGGCTGGTGTTTGATGCTGGCTGCGTGTGCCTGTTATGGCCACGTTGACTGCTGCAGGAGCTGGGAGAGACCATTTTCACCATGACGTGGGGGGGGTTAATGCTGTTTGGTGCTATAAGTCATTCTACTACTCGATAAGGTGAGTGCTCAAGCCAGCTAGTGCGGTGAGAGATAGCAGAGCAGCATTAACTGCCGCTGTGGCATAAATACTGATGTGATTTAACACTAAGAAACAAGGCTCACCATGAAAACATCAACAACATTTTGTTCTGCAGCCTTGTGCTCATCTTGGCCGAGAGGAGCTCTCGTCTCTATTAAACTTTCTGGTAACTCAATCCTGACTTTCTGCAGATAATTAAGTGTACGTCCGGTATTGTATAACAACATGAGCTTGAGTTAAACCCACAGAACAAAGCAGTTTGCACTGCAGCAGCATCAAAAACCAGCACACAATGATCTGTTTTGCTGTTTGTATGGTGTAATGTGTGAGGACGCTGCCTGATTGATATTCAAGCCAAGCATGCCTCTTCAAATTCCGCAGTGCTACCTGCCCTGCGTCTCTCTGTTCCTGCCCACATCCATCAATCGAGTAAGTCAGCTTGGAGGCAAAACACAGCGAGAGAGATGTAGATACGGAGATGAAGAAGTGGCGAATGAGCATGAAGAGAGAGACGAACTGAGAGTTAAGGAAGCGGAGAGGACGCAGGGAGGAGACTGAACTCTACAGATGTCCTCTGAGGGTAGCCGCGGGCTGATAATACAGAGGATGGGACAATCAATCTGCATGCACGGCTAGCGTGTTGTTAGTTGGGAAATGACAAGACAACACTCACTCTGGGGATTAACTCCACACACACGATGCTATATATACATACAGTATATGTCATGATGTGAAATGTGTTATGCTGACAGGATGAGGAGGGGTAGCAAAGTTTCCAGGGAGGAGGACAAACGCACCACTTCTCGGGGGAGGAAAGCATCCTCCTGCCGTAGAACCAGTAGCCCCACTGCCCCGCCCATGGGTGTGGCCCGGAGCAGGGACACCACCTCCTCCTGGGTCCGCCCATTCAGGTCCACGCCATTCACCTGAACAGGAGACAATGTAAGCTGCTTAGTGCATTATTTTAAAAATAACAACAAAAAAAAGATGCAAACCCACCCTTTTCAGTTTTTATCCAATGCAAATAGATTTAATCAAAGTCAAAAATAAAACTGTGGCTCAAAGGAGTCAAAGTTTTGTGCTGTAACCCCATAAATGCAGTGGTGCACAACATAATCGTTTATTCAAATAGACTGCAATGTGTAGCACTTTACATTCAACAAATGACACAGTTTGAAATAAAACCATCTACTGGCCGGATGATCCAGTCCATTTCATCAGAGATTACACTGCACGCCTGTTCCTGCACCCACATGAACCAAACCTTGTTTGGTATCACAGCACATTCTCACCTCCATCAGCCTGTCTCCTGCCTTCAGGCGGCCGTCCTGGATGGCGGCTCCCCGAGGCAGGATGTTCTTCACGTAGATGGGTGCTGACCCGCCGATGGGAACGTCCCGGGATGTTATACTGAAGCCGAGTCCCTCAGGACCTGTGGGATGAGCAAAAAGGAATAATGGAATCCAGTTTTATCTTCATTCCTTTTGCACCGCTGCCTACAGCCGAATCTACAGTGATTAAGCACATATCCAGTTGCCGTGGTTCTCTTGGAACCGATTTAGACAACAACAGGGGTACGTGATGTATGAGGTGGGATCTTATAGATATGGTTACATTTGGGAATAACCCTGCATTTCTCATAGCTTAGAGATGGGACACCGTGAGCCGTCTTGAGTTTTACAAACTAGGAAAAAAGAGACAAACGGTGCAATCAGTACTTTGCTGTTAATTTTATGGATGAAACCCTGATGCCATCATTTACATCTGCACCTTGTGATTACATAGAGTTCATGTATCAATGTCAAACTGCTGTCTGCACAGCACCGAACTCTGAGCGAATGGAGTCTAATGTACAGAACATGATAGAAGACTATTATTAAATGTATTAGATGCAGTTCCTTGATTGACCACTTGAAACTGGCAGTATAAGCAAGTCAAGCACTAATAGTTTTGGTCTAAGAGTGGGGAGTGACTTATTCAATTTTAATCTCTCATTATTTTCATTGCTCTTATTCTTTAATCTGTTTTCCATTTGAATGTTTTATATTGGTACTTTGTGCCCTGCGTTTTACAACTTTTGCCCAGTTGTAGTCTAGTGTAGTCCAGTAGCCTGGTTGTGGCCTGACTTATTCTCCATTGACTTTGTGAGCTTGCTGCCCCGCTTTGACTGTCAAAGCATGTTAGAAACATTGTTATTTAAATGTAGCATATAAATAAAGCCATGACTCTTAATATTATTGCTTGAATTACATTGCAATGAGCTGTCTACAAGAGCATCTTTGGTATTGCCTCTAATTAACGTCAGTAGTTGGGTTTTCGTGAGCATTTCCATTTTGCACATTAAAAACATTAAATCCTTCCACCGCAGGAGAGACGCGATGTTGGCAGCAGATCAAACGCACATATCTGTATTTGTAGTTTACTTGTTGTACTATTGCCAATGTACATTGTTTATTTTTGTTTTTTCATTTCTCCATTCAACTGGTTGTGCTCTTTAATCATGTCATGATGTTGTGCCGCCTTCTTCTTCTTCTGTGGTAAAGAAAGCTTGCCACCTGTTGGCAATCTCGACAAACTGACTGCTAAAATCTGCATATCATTAGTGGATGGAAACACACCTACATTTGCTTTTTCTTATTTTTGATTCCCAGTACATTTGGTTAGAATTTGAGGTACGTTTAAATAGAGACCCAGTAAGCAAAATGGACCTATGTGATGTGCCTGTGCCTTATGGAGAACTTTTAATGCAAATACAGGACAAATAATATGTCTTGCAAATGACCACCTCCACCTCTTTTACGTAGAACTGTGTCGAGTCCGACACTGCCAGGACGGCGATGGCTAATGTAACCACACTAACACTTTTAGGAGCTTCCATGGCTGCATTTATTCTGCAACAAACAGAACTAGCTGGTGAGTGGGGAATAACTCACAAGTAACCTGATTTCACAAGGTTTATAGTTCAATATATTTGTTTACTACAGTGTTCTGGCAGTAACAGGGTACAATTTCAATGCTGCCCAACTGTCTGCTGAACTATTAATCTATGTTTGTGTGGACGGAAGCGACTCTGTTTGTGTACAATATGTGCAACCCCTTAAGGGTGCATCATTATGAACCATTAGGCCCGTATCTCATATCATCAATAATCCTGACAGACAAACAAACTATTTCCCATTATTAAGCAAGCTGAAGTCAGGAAATGAAGAGAAATCCTGCACCCTGTCAGCAGAGAGCTCAAAAAGGGTTACAGGATAATTTATTAATGCTGTGAGACAAGCCAACTTTGGTTTTTTTTCCAATTTCAAAGAAAAAAAGTTGAACTATTTAATACATGCATGTTGTTCTGAGTAAAGCCTGAAGACTTTGTGTGATATTAAAGTGAAGCAGAAGCAGAAAATCAACCGCGGGTAAGAACATATTACACTGCCTGTGTTTGCGGAGGGGCAACAGAGGTGTCACTATTTGATTCCAGCAGGTACGGCACCTTTGCCAGCAAAGATGATGACCAACACTGTCTGTCAATATTAAGTCTCTCCTCGTCTGCAAAAATCGCGTCAGGCCACATCCTGCAGTCCGAGAGCTCTGATCAAAGTGCTCCACATGTGCACTTTAGGGAGCGTTTTAAAGAATCAAGCCAAATGACGTGTCTTTGTTAGACCCAAAACAATGTTAATGTAAGGACAACAATGAGCATCCGTTCGGTATCAGAATACCGGCCCTAATCCTCGCTGCCTGTGTGACTGAGCTGATGCAATGAAAAGCTGAACACTTAGCTATTCTGTTTCACATCCTCCAGCTAATCCCCTGCATTGATGAGCCAATCAACTTCCTGCAGGCAGCCGAGGTGCGGCATTATACTCGCTGGTAAACGCTCGTGGCGTTCCTGGCTTTAAACAGGGAGGAGGACCCCTTAAACTCATTAGCTTGATTAAGCCATACCTAAGCAATTTCCTGTGCAGAATGGGATTGTGTGATTGATTATGATACTCGGCCGGGTTCTGATTCAAGCACACAAACAACACGGGAGTTTAATCTGCGCTCAAAGCTGCGGGCTCGACTCGGTACTCAAAACACAACATATGAGCCAAGCAGGCGTCTTGGGAGTCGCTGTTAATCCGCCTGCCTGCTCCAACAACGGCAAACAAAAGGTGGAACGAGCAGAGATGACATATTTGACCGAGAACACGACAGATCTGATTGAGTGTGGTGAATTCCAGGTATTCCAGCTAAGCAGAGACGTGAGAGCGATACGAATCAACAAGTGGAAATCTGTGACGCCCAGCTGGGTATCTTGATTTTTTTTTTATATGTGCTGGCTTGATTCCACAGGAGAGGGAGCATGTTTGGGTTCAAAAAAAAAAAAAAAGTCCTCAAAAAGCATATGGTGCAGCCCTGTCAGACTCGTCGCTGGAGCATTTGACAGCACACAGAGACCAGCGGCTGCTTAGCAACAAGCTCTCTGGCCCTGAGACCTACTGGCCGGTGTCTGCAGCACCTGTGCCAGCTGTCAGTCAGAGCCCATACGGAGGCGACGTCTCCAAGGTTTATTCCCATTGCCGCTTTTTATGCTGGACTCCCACCTCCCAGCTCCTGTGTAGTTTATTGGACCTGTCACCCATTGTGGGCTGCTCACATCAGTATGGTTAAACCCTGGATGGCTTTAAGGCGGTTGCATCATTGTTCCCATTCTGCACGCTTTCGTGTTTGCACCGTTTTCTCACCAAACTATTCCTCCATTTGTCTCTGATGTGCCAGGAATGGTTGTTTATTCGGTTGGAATGGAAGATGCAGACAGGGAACGCAAAGCATGAGAGGCGATTTTTCACACAGCCTCTGGAAATAAGATGATACTTCAAAACTAAATGATGTAATACATCATGTCGGGACTGAGCTGTTTTATTTTCCACAAATGGAATCAACCGCTTTTTGGTAAGTACAAGAAGTACAATCGTAACTCATCCATTTCAGTAATACATTCTTAATTTCTTGTCCTCTAAGAACTCAACTAATTGTATCTTTCAGATTAAAGATGAAACTAAACATATCTCAACTGCACATTCAGGGCAATAATGTTCTGTTTCTGTTCCTCATCTGAGTTTAATCTCATTCATTGTCTCGCTGTGTCCTTACATGATGTTATTATGCTTTGACGTATTGTGCGGCGGATGTTCTGAACCAGCTGATGGGGCTCCTGATAAAAATCACACATTTGTCAGGCAGACTTGGACATCACCTCACCTTTCTTCAGCTGGATACTGAGCCTCCGCCCAACTTTTTTGCTGAATCCTGCCGTCGGCGTCGAGGTTAAGCACCTTTGCGGCGGGGGGGGGGGGTACGGCCGGCTGAGGCAGAGGCGGGTAGCCGTCGGTCTGGTCTAGGTGAGCGTGGGGATGAGGATGCAGATGGGAGTGCGGGTGGCTGTGCGGGTGGCTTTGGGAGCCGTGCCGGGACATCCTGTGCGGGGTGTGGTCGATGCTGGAGACGGTGCTGCCGGTCAGCGAGTCGGGGCTGAAGCGGCCCGAGGAGTAGGCCGGGTTCCTCTCGGCGTGGGACAGCTGCTCGTAGTGGGCCTTCATTGACGATGGCACCACGTGGAACATGATGACAGGGGAGCGCATGGCCTGGCGGAACATGTTCTGGGCTCTGGAGTCAAAACAACGGGACGTAGTTTAATGGAAAGATTTGAAAAGAGGGAGCCAATTATTCACTTCGTCTCATCCTGTTTTCAATAATCTTACATGTTCATCCGTTTCTGCACAAACCGGCTTAGCGTAGTCTCATACGCTCACACGTACAAATTCGATCTTCGCCCACCTGAACATCCCGACATGTTAATTGATACTTATTGCCAGCGTGAGCGGCTCTATAAAGGAGACCGAACCCCCCCCCGCCGACAGCTCCATCACATAATCCCCTCAATTTGGCTCCAGATGAAGCAGACCTCTATCTGTCGGATAGTTTGCAGAAAATCTTCTTTTAAACCCCCTTTCGCTGTGAGCCCTTGTACAGTAGGTGAGAATGGAAACTTATGTTGGCTGTCAGCACCCTGCAGCAGCAGAGCCTTGTTAGCACCACCTGTTTCAATAAGGTCCACTTTAGTACGGCTCTCCCCTCGGCCCCGCGTGACAGCTGCCTGGACGTTTGGAAAATATGAGCCCCAGAATTTCTCTTGCTTTGAAAGACAACTAAAATTTGACACCCTTCCTCCACATGAACTACGTTGTGAAATTCCAGGAACATTTTTCCCAGCCACTAATGACCTTCCCAGAGGAGCGCAGTCATGTCTCAGCATCTTTACGACTTGAGCCAGAATGGCGTCGCGGATGCAATCCGCTCCCTTATAGACACACAGTTCAATAACACGAGCAACTGTTGATGCGTTCACCACTATGGAAGTCTAATTCACACCCGCTGCTTTTGACTTATGGCTCAACAGCAGGGTTAGCTGGGACATAACGTGCCTGGGAGTAAAGGGTTGGTTCACTCAAATTATATTACCATTTTACTAACTATTAACTTTGGTTTAATTAATCCAATCCAATGTAGTGAAAGTTGCTGGAAGTGTTGCGTGTTTATATTATAAGGATGCAGGAATACTTGTCTCATGAAATGAAGTGCATCTCCATTAACGTTAACAGTACTGTATTAAAACGACCATGAAAAGCACAGATATTCCAAAATATCTAAGAGGGTAAGCGGGCGCTAACAAGCTATTATTTTCTTCAATAATAATCCTGCAGATTGACCACTAAGTCATTTGTCCATAAAATGCCCCCAAAAATGTGAAAAATGCTCATGACAATTATTCAAAGCCCAAAGTCACTTCTTGACATTCCTTGTTTTGTCCAACCAACAGCCTAAAACTAAAATATTCCTCATTTACTAGCATAAATAACAAAGATAAACAATAAATACTGATGTTTTTTGCTTGAAAAATTACTAAAATAATTCATCAAACATCATCAGTCAATTAACTGATTAATCAACTGATGGCTGACGATCCAGAATAGACCTTTATAAATATTGCCTGTTGTCCCATGAGGGAGAAATCTTTTACTCTGATGCACGTGTCTATGTGTGGATGGTTCTTTGCACTATAATAGCAGTATTATATAAATATATATTTTCATGTACACATTCATACGCAATGCAATTCTGAAATTCTATTTTAAAGATAACATCATAACAGTGGCATGAAGGCATGCATGCAGCATATAGAAATCTGGGAAGGGCGGTTAGAAGGTTGGTTTCGTTTGACAGGTAATGACAGTGTGAAATGTGAACAGAGCTGAGAAGCAGAAGCTATGAATGTTAGGAAGCTGATTTCGATCCCTCCGGACAGAAGGAAAAAGGTGTTACAGCAGGAGACCAGGAGAGCTGCTCCTCGGCCGCAGGGGAGGACAGACGGAGAGGATAGCAGGAACTGCCTCAGCGATTGAGGGTGCGACCTACATGAGTTTAATCGGGAGAGGTTAGCTGAGCACAGTGACAGCGGCGGAGCCTGTGCGCTGGCTGGAGTGCAAAGAGGAAGACAGAAATGCAGGCGGAAGAGAGGATAACAGGTGAAATAAGGGTTTAGGACTGTCAGGAGGAGCAGAAGGAAGAGGCAGAGGGCCAAAAGGAGCTGATCACACAGGAAGTCCAGGGATGCACCAGAGCTGAGCAGCGGATCCTGCCAGCTGCTGCCTTACTGTTCAAAGCGGATGTTTCGCAGGTCTCCATTATTGATACGGACGATGCAGTCGTTCTCCTGGAAGAGGCCCTGCTGCTCGGCCTTGCCTCCCTTCTCCAATCGCTTGACCAACAAGCCAAGAGTCCTGAAAATGTTCAAACGTTCATGTCAACAAGACACGAGGTGACATCTGTGGATTCAACATGGCGGCTTTGCCGAGAACGTGCTGGAGAACTATCACTGAGACTTCTTCTACAGTTACACAGGCTGATTTAACGGCAGAGAGCTTAAACTCGTTTGATGAATGTCATTCGGCAAATATCAAACAGCCTTTCGTTGTTTTCAAATTAACCATCAGCGGAACACTTAAAATCATCTCCATGGTAACCAGAAACCTG
>KV751365.1:2449259-2467582 GCA_001698575.1 Mola mola | reverse complement strand
AAGTGGTTGCACGCGGACACAAACGAGGAATGTCCGGTACGCACCAGTGTTCGTTGGGGTGATGGAGCACACGTTATAACAGTTATTGTCGACAGCTCTTCCAAAAATAATAATAATAATAATGATAATTACATTAAAAATCGAGAGTCCACAATAGGTTAGTAAGTAATTAATTTCTTCTGTCATACCTAAAAGTTTGCATGTGTTAAGACAAAAAAAAAAGTAAATAAAAAATAAAAACCAAGCAACAACTAAAGCAAATATCCTGTCTTATATCAAACCAAATATCCAACCAGCTAGGTCAAGTATGGAACTGCAAATGCATACGTTAAGTAGAGATAAACTAAACTATTACATACAATAATAGAGTCTGATTTGCATTATTACAAGAAAAAAATCATATTAAATTCTAAACACAGGAGGAAGCTGATGTAAAGATGATTTTATCAATATTTAAAGACTTTACTGAGCGATTTTAATTAATTTATGACCTTTTCAACTGTGTTCAAGGCCCCCATAGAGACCCTTTCCCTCTCTTGCAGCCTGTTTGAACAGCCCCTCCGCTCTGCGTTGAATCTTTTTACCTGCGGTCCCTGCCACTGAAAGGCACCACGTGGATTCCCAGGGGCCCACCATCGTTTGTCACCTCCACCAGTTTGACTATGTCTCTGGGAGACGGTGATGGATGGAAGACGGAGAGACAAGGAGGGATGGGTTGGGTCGGGGGGGGGCGGGGGTTGGAAAAGAAAGGAGAGGAGAGGGGTGACACCATGTGGGGGGGAAAAAAAAAAACGGAAACAAGAAGTGAGATGGAGGAGAAAAGAAACGACACGATGACAACAACAGAACGGTGGGAGTAAATACAATGACAAAGCAAAAAGGGGTTGAAGGAGACTGGAAGCAAAAGGCAATACAAATAGTGTAATTCAAACAAATCAAACACATGTGAGGGGTAAGAAAGAATAGTGAAGGTTTCAAAAGGGTCCTCACACACAAACACACAGTTTAGACGGATCACTTTCCCCTCTGATGCATCGTGTGTTTCTGCACGTAGACTCAATGGCTCATCTTTTTTGACTGCAAGCGTGCAGCTAAAAACAATATTAATAAATTGAGGAGCAATGGATTTAAGCTTCTTCTCCTACACAGACAGATGCATTTCTGACTAAGCCCTCGGCTGTATGTCATTTTATTGCATTTATAAGTGGATGACTGTTTATCCTTTGACCCGTTAAAAGCAAAGTTAAAGCTATTCTCTTTCCCAGGGCAGCATTCTTCTCACCCCCCCCCCAAAAATAAAATCTTTCTGCAGATTCTACAAGCTGCCAAGTATTATCGACTCACAGCTTTGATACAATGACTGTGATCATCTTGGGGGTGGAAATGGGCCCCTTGTTGACAACTTAAAGGCAGGAGAAGCCAGCGTCTCTGCAAAATCACAGGAATAACAACGATACCATACCTGCATATTAAGCTGGAAGCATGAAACAGAGCGAAATAACAAAACAAGACACAGTTGTTAATAACAGGAGCCGAATGGGTTTGTGCGTGGGAGAGCTCTGATGGCGAGACGAGGATCATTTTGCTCCCACAAAAGAGAATTATGTAAATTAGAGAGCAGGGCTGAAATGAGATTTTATACAAACAAACCTGAATTACAAAAAAGAACCTGCTTGTCGTCCTGCAAAATATTTATGCATGTAATTTTGTAGATAAAAAGAGGAGAGGGCCGATTTACCTCACCTCATCTTCGAATGGAAAAGCTTCTTTCTGCTATGTTAAAATGGTATTTTTTTCTTAGTTCTGGCCATCACTCATGCTGATAAGAATCAAGTTCACTAAGACAGCTGTTGAGATCTGGAAACACGACAGCATCCCTATCTGATGAATGTGTCCAGTGCTATTATTGCTGGAATGATAGTCAAAACCACAAAAAAGGAGCACGGTTATAATAAATCTGAATTCTTTCAGGAGTATGTAGGTGTTTCGATGACTGAAAAAAAACATCTGGAAATGTGCTGAAATATGCGCACAGATGATTCCATCTTTAACAATGCCTCCATTTCAAAAGCCGACACTGAAACCGCGAGCGTTCAGAGACTTTTTTTTTAGAGAAGAGGTGATACTTTTTACACCTCGGAGCAAACATGATCAGCAGTCACTCTTGTTAGTAGATAAGGACGTTTCAGCAGGGATGTGAGGAAGCAGAGAGGTAAAGGGATCTGCAGCTGAACGACTCACTCTAGCGAAGTCACGGGGGTGTGGTCCATGCAGGAGTCAGCCCGACCCAGCGGCTCGATCCGGCCGTTTTCTTCCTCTCGGGCCTCTTCATCCTAGAAAAAAAGGCACAAACCGAAAGAAGAGTGAGGTGGCTTCAGAGAGCTGTATTCCTATTCTGGGCCAGGATGACGCAGCCACACAACACAAGTTGGTTTTTGATTGCGATGAATCTTAAAGGCATCAAAAAGACACTTTTCATGTGATTCGTAGAAATTGAAACATTTAGTGTCCCACTACCGTGCTTTCCAAACTCATTTATATTTAGATGCTATTAACATACCAAAAGAATTATGTTGCTGACAAGATGGCTCTGCTGAATTCTTCAATGTAGCCCTTCTGTGGGCGACATATTGCAAACATGCAGCCTGAGTTGTACATAGTTGCATGGCAGATGAGATCTTGGCAGTGATATTGCAAATGAAATGAGTCTAGTTTAAGGACAGCATGTAGCAGTTGTTCCCAGCTACTTGTTTCTAAAAGCTGAGCCCCTCCAACACTCCTGGTGTGCACACAAACCCACCAAAAGAACGGTACTGATTCATTCAAAATCCGTATTTTTGAGTGATCAGTTTTATATGCTGGCGTTTGTATAACTGGTCGAGTAAATGTGTTACTGTCATTTTATTTAACATGTAAATAACCTCAGAGTGGACAAAGCCTGGTGGACCCGCCTGTGATCTTTTGTGCCCCCCTAAGGTGGGACCCAGACTTCAGGTTGGGAACCACTGGCAGAGAAAATTTCAGAATTGAAAAATAAGTTTATAATTAAATCTCGATTACTAATTGATTTTTAGATCAATCATTTTTTTTTTTTTTTTTGCAAGATTGTTAATCTCTAGTGCTCTTTTATATCAGAAGACACTGACCATAGATATTTTAAAAATGATAATGACAGTTTCATTTATAAAAACGGACTCGAATTATCCTCCCAAGGAAACAAACAAGCCCACAAGTTCCTAGGAAAAGAAATCAGACTGCATTATTTACCTTTCCGCACAGCAGCTAGAACGACTTGCCAAATTAAATGTTGAGCCAAGAAAATAAGTTTGGGGTTTTTCATGACCCTGCTGACATCTGCAGGATATCAAACAACGAGCATGTCACAGAGCTGTTTATAGATTTTGTTAGGAACTTGTGAATCTTCCAGGATGGACAGGATAAATGATCTATAATTCAGGCACCCAAAAGGGTTATTTTACTCCTGGTTCAGGACACCTGTACCAGCAGGCGATTTACAGAGTGATTTTGTGCAGTTTGTTCCAGACAGACGTCTTTTTGGATTAGTTATGGAGTCAAAAAGAAAGAAAAAAGAAACAAGAAAACTTTCAGAAGTTAAAAGTTGGCTGAGTTGCTAACCTGACAAATCCAAGCAGGGAAGATCGGAGGAGGTGTTCCCCAGGTGTAAAAATACATATGCCTTCAAAATCGCACTGCCTTTGTTCTCCCCCTGTACGAACTGTCGACGCTCGGTTTGTGTCTCTTTGAATACCGAAGCGGAGACGCATGACGTGTACACACAAACACTCGCGCACGCAGAGACAGGGCGTTGAGAGCAAAGACGAGAAAAACGAGAAGACAGAAAGGAGGTCATTAAAATTTCAGAGGACAGACGAGCGAGCAGCGACAGCACAGGCCTCATCAGTATGAAAATGAGCCTGCCGATGCGGCGGCTCCCATTCGGTTGCCATGACACTTTGGGTGCCAGGAGGAAGTACAGCTCCAGGGCAGAGCATGTGCATGTTTTGAGGTACAGCGTGGAAGGACTTGTGATGCCATCGTTCGATGTAGAAATCAGCTAGAATAACAGTCACGATGTCAAGGTCTGAGTTGATGTTTCCATCACTTGTAAGATTTTAGCTGAGTACTTAAAGCTCCCATATAGGTTAGGTCTTGAATATTAATTTGATTAAAACAAATTACTATTCGCATGTGAAGATCAATTAGAGTCATCACATCCTGAGCAGAGAATGAAAAATGAAGCAGGGAAGGAAATCTGGAAAAACCGCTGTGTTCACATGAACGTTGCTCTGCTCAGAGGTGCATGAAGCTGAAAGGTTTATCTTCCACACACGGAAGGTTTCCAGACTTCCAGACATGCAGCTTTGTCAGATTTTCTAGCTGTTTGATCAAACGGATAGAGTACTGCTGGTGAAATGATTCTTTTCTGTGAAGAAAACCTCAATCCATCCTTAAACGACACATTATATGGGTTGGGTCACACAGCAGACTGAGGTAACTGAATATGTTAATGTTTTACAGGGAAGTTAGAATATCGTCAAATCTGACTCTGTGAATTAAGAAGTGAAAACAATCAAACTATATCTGGTGGTTGTTGGAAACATTTTAATGTGTCGAAATAAATCTCTTTTATGCTGATCTGCAAGGCTAAATTGCTCTGAGGGTCATATGGGTTAGGGTTGGTGCTGAGGAGAGAAATATAATAACTGTTGCCAGGTACGACAGGTTGAGGATGGGTGTGGCCAACACACCCATCGGTTTTGGTCTGGGATGCTGATACTATAGAATTACATTTAGAATGTCATTATAGAACCAATCAAACAATATTGTAACATTGGCAAAGAAGATGTCCGGAAGAATTGTTTTGTTTCCTGACATTTATTCCGTGTCACTCTCCTCTTGTGCCTCCTTAGAGGAATGACTGCATTTGCGTCTGTAACCAACAGCTCAAAAAAGTCCCAAATGACAGACTTCGATAGACTTACCTATGGTTCAAGGTGAGTTTTTACGCTTCCTTGAGTCATCATTCCTGTTTGCCATTGTGACATTCAAGCATTTTAACAAATACCTGCACGTTTAGTTTGTTGAAATTGAAAGAATTGCACATCCACAGATAAATCAAAAAGAAAACAACATTAAGAAATTCAACTCAAATGTATGTAAGAACTTGCTGAACCCAGTAAGAATATAACATGAGTCACTTGTGCAGCCGGAGGAAAATAAGCATTTTCAGAATAAATTGAATTCGATGAAGTAATGCACCTCTGCACCTGTCTACATCCAGCTTAAGTTTAAAAGTTGAAACTGAACAATGTTTAGGACGTTTATGCTTTCCTAGCGGTCATGACTAAACAAGGCTAAATATGAAGGCGGTTAAAATATTCAACAATAAAGAAGCTCAATGCAGTTCTTCAAAGACATTTCTGGGACTGGTGGACAGAAGCACTACATTATTTTTAATGGCACCATAAAGGTCTTGTATAAAAGGAAAAAAATGTGGGTATTAATGAATTTATAAAGAGAACGTTGCTAAAATGGGTCTTTATTTTGTCCAAAAGGACACTTCCTAAAATGTACAGAGGAGCCTGGTGCTCACATTCACATCAAAAGAGAGCCAATCACACAGAATACGGAACACAGGCAGAAGCAAAGAGAAAAAGTCCGGCACACAAAGAAACAATAACAACCCAAAGAGCCTCTGAAACACATCTAACGCTATTCAATATTTATCAGGAAATGAGGAAGTGAGGCCCAGGAACATCAGAGAGGCAGAGTAGTCGCTATCTGAGGAAGAGTAAATGAGATCAGCATTCATCACAGCACATGCCGACCTTTTATTTCAATATGCATCGTCTCCAAGGAATTTGGCGGCGCACTGACAATTCTATTCCTCAATCAGACAGAGGCGGTCTCTGCATGTGGAGGCGTGCGTATGTGTGGTAGCGTTCATGGCAGGAGGAAAGTAAAAACAAAAATGGGAAGAGAAAGATAATAAAAAAAGGACAAAGGTGAGGCAAGAGATGAAGAGGTATGCAAAATTACACAAACAAGCTGAGGCGCAAGTATAAATAACGGAGAGAGTGGTGACAAACCTAATAAAAACATGGTGTATACATTTATAGCAGCTGAGCTCGGGGGTCAACCCAGTCCTGTGTTATATAAATTAAAAAAAAAAAAAAATCATTCATGATATGCCTCCCAGAATGAAGAAATCTGGAAAATCTTCCACTTTTGAGTTGTTTTCGTGGCTCAAAAACCAACCTCAGCTGTATCAGAGTTTGTTGATGCTTCGCCTATTAAGACGATGAATGAAAGAACTGGCTCCTATTATTAGCCCAATTCATCAGCTATAATTTGGCCAAATTTCTCAAATGGGAAAATTTCTTTGCTGGTGAATTTCCCGCAGCTTCAGAGCGGCAAACAAAGTGGACGGAGGCTCCTCCTGAGGCAGAAACCTTGAGCCTCAGCTGATGGAGGTGATTTTTTCCCCAATCGGCCACTCATTCCATCCTTAATCTGTTTTTATGAAGGTCCATTTGCTCCATTAGTGGCGGACAGTGCCATCTCTGATCACAGCGCGTCTACCCCAAAGCTATAAGTCAACTTTATTAGCAGCATTATTCATTCATGTTAACAACACGGTCTGTTAAAACTGTTGGCCAAGTCTACACAGACCACAGAGGCTGTTTTCTGTCTACTTTGCTGCGTTAGTTTGTGATGACAAGACTATCATTTGTGAAGACATCAATCTTGGCTTCTTCCCAGACCAACATTAGCAGCAAACTTTTGCTGACTTGAGCAGTGTGATTGAGAGATGGATCATGGACCTTTTACTTCATTTAGTCCAGAAGCCCAGGAGGAGACAGGGAGGCATCGCCCATTCCCGTTCCTGGGAGTGGGCCGGGCGGGCCCAGGGATAGATAGCCGCATTAATAATGCAGGACTGAGTTGGGGGGTTAATGGCTAGCAGGCAGGTGTGAGTGACCGCTGTGTTTTCCTGCAGAGTCATTGTTTGTTTGCTGGATGTGGAGAAGGAGAGGCAGGCAGGCAGCTCACAGGCCTTGGGGCTCATTAAAGATTAATAGGAGAATCTACTGGGGCCTGTCCCTTCTATCTCTCAGACTAAATGAAGTGGTCTGAGCTGAGCATGCTCGTGTTTGTACGGGAGAGAGAGGGAGCAGAGTAATGCTGCACTTTAATGAAGTGCTGCCCACTCCTCTTTCCTGCCACTTTGACCACGCTGTCGCTGATGTGGACGCGTATATACAGACAGGCAGACAGGGAGTGAGAAGAGGGGGCGTCGTTTGTAGATGAAGAAGGTAGAGAAGAATTTTAACGGTGATTCTTAAATAAATGTATAATATCATAAAAAAAAAAAAGGGGGTACAGGACGATATTAGAAGTTTAAACTGACTGTTTAAGGTTTAACAAAAAATACAATTAGCCTGGTTTTGTGCCTCTGAACACCAGATAAATAAAACAGATGGAGCTTGGTAACATGGCACAGTGACAAACACCTGCTTTGATCATAAATGTTGCAAGAAAGAAACTCCACTTCTGAAAGCTTGATTTTGTTGGAGTTAGGACTAAAATATTGCTCAACAGTTACCAACAACATATACCTTTGCCATCATTTCATCCTTGAGATTTCAGTAGACGTTTGTGCCCAGTTTAAAAAACTTTATTCACGTTGTTCCTGAGATACAGCGTTGGACCGACAAAACAAAACAACCTGCATGGAGGCATGAAAATCACCTACAGTGATATTCCAGTAAAAACAGAACAGAACCATGACAGTGAGTGGTAAAACGCTTTGCAAAGTCGCTGCTTTTTTAAGTTCAGCCAATGTTTATCCAAAGAAACAGCTGGTTTTATATCGACCCAGGTAGGCTGAAGATAGATGTTTTACTGGAAGCCAAAATCAGAATTGAGCATGCAGGTTCATTTATCACTCAGCTCTGCAGTTCCCCTACACTTGATCTCATTTTTTGTTATTTTCTACCTCTCCAACGCTGTAATTGTGATGCTATAAACAGCCACCCACAGGTGTCTCCACAGGTGCAGCTAATCACTACCGGCAGGCTACATGACAGCTTGGGCCACAACAACAGCCCTACAATCACAGTTCCACCAGGTTATATTAGTATGAAATTATGTGCAACATCATAACAACAGCACAGCGTTAAGGTCGCTCACAAATATACAAACTGGCACCTTTAAAAACAAGCCACGGAGGCATGAAGACGAAGCTTTAACACAAGATGTTCACTGTTCACTGGTATGTGCGTCTCTCCGTCACAGCTCCATATGTTCACGGGACGGATGAGACGCTGAACCAGAGGCTATAAATTAGCCTCAGCCTGTAACCTGTAACCTCTCACCTGACCATTACGACTAACCATCTGTGTCTGGCTTTGAAACGAGAGAGACAGAGAGAAGATGAATCTGACTAACAGACATAAATATCCATGAGGAGTCTGCGTTTCTGTAGTTTGAAGATTCCCCTTCTTTCATGTCTTTCACGACACTGGACCATATTGATGATGAATGCCACCAAATTAGAAAAAGAAGGCAAGAATGCTGCCTTTAATACTTCAAAGAGCAGCACGCAGACAGAGGAGAAGGGCCTTCAGGGTCGGTGGGTCGGTGACTTCGGTCAGGGAGAGGCGAAAAAAATGTGACACACACACACACACACACAGTCCTCACTTCTGCTGAAAGCACTCAGTAGGTTCATCACAACCCGCCTGAATGAACACGGTCACATGTTATTGTGTCAGAGGACGAAATGATCCCACATCACTGCACATGACCTTCAGTGTCTTATTTCCTGGGTGAGTCGTTGAGGTCAGAGCTTCTGCTGGTGCAGGAAGTCATTACTGAAATCAGGTGACTTGTTACCATGCTAGTTAATGTGATTAAAAAAAATAAATATTCAGTGAGAAATGGTTCAACTTATTCTAAATTTCAATGGTGGAACAGTGGCCACTGTGCAACTTCACGGGATCAAAGAGGCTTGATGGTCCCGATAAAGCCGATACCGCCGTTCCCAACACGGTCAAATCTGTCACAACAGAGAGACGTGTGATTAATATCGACGCTCGGCTCGGCGCGAGGCCACACTGCATCATTCGGAGCAAGCTTTCAATTACAGATGCTTATGCTAATTCAATTAGTCTCCTTTGAAGACACTTTGATAATGGGATCCAGACAGGCGGACGGTGTCGTCAATAACTCGAGGACTCACTGAGCTGAGGGGATGATATCTGAGTTTATATCATCCTGGGGTGGGAGGATGGTGAATGCTCGCCTGTGTGTGTGTGTGTGTGTGTGTGTGTGTGTTGTTAGGTTTCTTTGTGGGAGCGACATGTAGAAAATGGAGAGGAGAGTCAATGAAAGCGCTAGCATCTGCACGAATGTATATTCAGAATGCAACGTATTAACTGTGAACATCTACATGCATGCCTGGGTGTCTGTGTGTGTGCTGGTTGTATATTTTAATGCTTTCTTTGTGCGATTTGATGTACTTTCAGATGAAAGTTTGAGCTAAAATACATAGACACACCTATCTACAGCCATCCTTTTGATACATGGCTGTTTTTAGTTGAAGCATGAATAATCTCAGTAGATGTTTACATTTGAATGTACCTGTGATGTTCTAGACAGTTTGAAGGACCTGCTGCAGGCCTTTCCTGTCTGGGGTCGTGCCTGATCCATGCCAGGTTGTGACAGGTTCATGAGAGTATGTAAGAGGATGCTTTCTAACGGTCCAGCAAGGGTTTCTTTAGGAAGAAAGTGTTGCTTCCTCATTGCCTTCTTTGTCAGGGGGATCTGTGTGATGATGACAGCTTCTCTAATGTGGTAACTCCCAGAACCTTGAAACTGTTCCACCACAGCTCTACTGATTTTCCTCCTTTTTTTAATCAAAAATCAGCTGCCTGGAGTTTGGTTGTTTCATGGTTTAGGCCAGAACACTTAAAGGGAAATATGACAGTTCAACACAGGAATACAAACTGGAATAACAATTATATATTTTAGACAATACCAGCCTTCAATGTATGTGTTGATTTTGGGGATGACCTGTCATGTCACTGTCATGTTGCAGCATGACAGTGTCGACATGCATCAAGCGGATGCATAAAGAAGGGAATATTTTTCAACTCACTGTGGCTGACTTGTCAGTGCAGATACTGATAGTATGCAGATTTTCTTCCACCTTACTGTAAAGAAGATTGAGAGTCTTCCTGATATGAAAACACAACATTATTATCTACTCTTCATATAACGACCCACCGACATTCAGGCACAAAGTATGAATTGTGCACATTCCCTGGGCAAAATAAGACAAGTCCAGTTTGCATCACGTATTTAAAGTGTCATCTTGTCAGAGAATATGCAGAAATGTTCAGATGTTTGATTTGGATCTCGGTATTTTATTACCTCCTTAGATGAAGCTGAAGGTTTCGTTTTCACACGTGTCCATCAGCAAATACATGTAGAAATTACTTAATGGATTTCTATGAAATTTTCATTAAAAATGTATGTAATTAGATTTTGATGGACAAAGGTCAGAGGTAAAGGTCACTCAAATGTCAAATGTTTTTTTGGCGACCCAGAAAGATGAATATAGAGGTCCAACTGGTGCCATTTTGTAGCTGACAGCAATGACTACAAGTAATTCTGGGGCTTTCAATGTCAAAAGTCAAGGTCACTGTGAGGTCAAAATACACAGTTTTTTGCCATTTGTCCTAAATCAATTGGTTTACAGAGGTCTAACTAACATTCATGTACTGGCTACGGATGATTAACTTTTGAGATTACTGGGTCAAAGGTCAAGTTCATTGAAAGGTCAAAAATATTTCTGGGACACATCATAAGAAGGAACTGACATACAGAGGTCTAACTGGTGTCATTTTATAACTAATACCAGGGTTTATCACAAAGCCCCAACTAGCTGGCCCTGTAGTTCAGGTGTCAACCATCAGGTGGCATCAACATGTGTTCTTTTTTGCACCAAAACCAACCTTGACCAAAAAAATCCCAGTCTGCTAGGAAGCTGAAACATGAGCTCACAGTAGAAAAAAAGAAAAAGAAAAATAATACTTTGACGGGTAAGCATTTATTGCTGGGCAGCATCTGCTGTAGGGAATTTACCTGCAAGGATGGAGGTTTGCCTTCTCTGAGATCTAGACTGCCATCTAGTTGTAACTGCATTTATCAGCCAAAAGCTGATGTTTTATGTATGTTTAAGTATTATGCATCCATGGCACAACAGAGTGGTTTTCTCACTGTGACATGAAAGTACTTAACTTGTCTGTGATGAACTGGAACACTGACCTCCATCCAGACCTTATCCCTTAACATCAGTGCTCAATGTCTAATGCTCAAGGCCAAGTAAGAGCAAATCCTTGTGCGTGAAATCCAAAGCTTTCCAAGGAGAAGGGATGCTATTACGACAGCGTCGAACATCCCATATGGGCGTAATATTCATGTTTCCACAAACATCTGGTCATGTAATGTATCTTGTCAATTGTCGTGCTCGGCCAAATTAAGTTTAGAGGCTATAATCCTGAGTGCAGAAACTCATTTTTTCCCCCTCAGCTTGCCTCAGCAGCTGCAGCATTGTGTGCGACACAGAACTCCAGGAGCCAGCAGCAATAACACGGGGAACAAAATGAGACTCCAAGCACTTCCGAAATTACCACGGTGCTGCTGTAGCGATCCACTTAATTCGACTGCAATTTCTGCAATCCAATGCAATCAAAGTGGATGAAGCTGGTAGAGGGGGTATCACCACAGCAAAATATGCACTGCAATTTTCTCAGAAATAATAGATCACGGAGGCCTCATCAGGAATCCAAGCATATTTCAAATCTCACATTTTGGGAGCCGATGCTGCCTGAGAGCTCAGTCAGTGTCACTCGGGGGTGGTTAAGCACACGAAGAAAGGCTGAGCGGGACGTTTTTAATTCTTTTTTAATACTAACTTAATAAATAATAATGTAAATAATGCTTCACTGGCGATTACTGTGACGGAAATGGTTTGTTTTCTGGGGGAAGATGAATGAAGTGATGGGAGAGGAAATTAAAAAGTAAAGAGCAAAAAGGAAATGTGGGCATACAAAGAGACTGACTCAAAGAGAATAAGAGAGTCATGTTACACAGGGGAACGGAGAGAGACGCAACAACGCATGTTCACAGGATGAGAAACGATACTTTGAAAAAACTCAACTGGGAACGTGAGGGCGCTCTGGGAGGCTCTGACATGATACATGTCGCCATTTGGTTGTCAGAGCAAATGAGAAGCAAAAACTTGATGTTCATCTGCACTTTTCCAGAATTTCAAAGAGTTTTATTTTCATTATACATCTTAAATGTTCATATTATTTAGACACATGTTGTCTTATTTCACCCAACCTGCCGGGGTCCTTGCACAGGTTTTCTCAGGCTGTCTGGCGTTCCCATGGCGTGAAGGTTTAATCAGCAGCGGTTGGGCTGAACGTTGACGTAGGCCTGAATCCAAGACACATCGATGGAATCAGCTTGACTTGGCTCTCCAGGCAATGTCAAACATGACACAGGTAGAGGACAAGAAGTGTGTGAGAGACAGCTTATAGGATGCACTTCAGTTTAGTGCACCTATCAGCATTGATATAAATAAAGATGGCCGACTAATATTTACTTTCTCCCTCTGTGCAAAAATATACTTCATATATGAGCGCTGCCATCTTGTGCTGGTGGCGTCATTTGGAGAACAGCGACTGGCAGGTAGAGCTGCGGCGTTCAGTTCCCGCACAAATCATCAGCAGAGCTCAGCCTATGATCATGATGTTTCTACCTGTTTTTGTAGATCTAATGACTAATTACAACTAAACTGATGATCAGAAAAAATAACCCTTAATCATGTGCTTTGAACTTGAAATATGCACACATAAAGAAAAACTGACAAATTGGGAGCAAATTATACCGTCTACACACAGCCAGTGAAGGACGAGAAGTGTGTAGGATATTTGTTTTTCCACATTTAAGGTTTTTGGTAATTTTCTAAATCATAAACCATTGAGTGGGTTGATGCATTTCTAAGCAGAAATTTATCTCCACAGCCACCTGCAGACAGAGAACAGCTGTTTTGAGGGCATGAAAGACGTTTATGTTTCCATATCAGCAACAACAGCACCATAAAGTTGGATCAAACATCAACACTGTGGAATTCCAGATTCATCTCAACTTAATCATGAAAATTAGGACTTCACGGTGTTTCGTGAGCAACCAGGAGCTCCATATCACTGCCTCGCTGAGCATTTTCTAAACCCATAGTGCTTTCACACCGACACGGTTCTCGTTCTGGCTGTGGTTCCGTTCTTGGGTCTGAGAATCCTAGAACCCGCCCACATTCAGACCTGTCTGGGCCTACATCCCCATCAGAGGGCATTGCTTCATGTGCAGCGCAGGCAGAAGTAAAAGCACAGCAGCCGGAACATGGCAGACCATACCGATTATCTGCCAGCTGTCCTTCTGTTCATGTAGATATTTATTTTTTTACCAACAATCCAGCATGAACCAATTGTTGACGATCAGAAAATGCAGAAGACAATTAGGCTTCAGGAGAATAGTATGTAAACAAGTACATCTAACGTTAGATTTAGTAGATACGTTTTACTGTAGCCTGAAACAACAGTTTGGATGTCAGTTTAACGTTACTTGTTCAATTCTGTCAATAAGATCTTATTTTATCATTGTCCATTTTTGATATTCTTAAATATTTTAATAATATTCCATCTGACCCTTCGGACATGGGAGTGTCTCAAGCACAACAGACGTGAATAATCGGCTCCATCCCTCTAGCTCTGATAACAGCTGACACTTGCTGTTGTTATCTGTCTTGTTTGTCTTTGATCGTTTAGCAGACCTCTGATATCCCCACCCTTCCGATGTCTCCGTCTCTTCTTCATCATCACTGTGCTAATGATAAACCTGGAGCGCAGCCGGACGCCTTCAGATTTCAGGCTGCATGTGTTTCTTTACTGCGACTCAAGAGGCGGACGAAGTTGGAGAGAGACCCCATCTGTCCAGACTGATTATGTCCACTTCAGGTGTGAGGTAGCAGGTGATGAAAAGCAAATTACGGCCATGAGTGAGTGTGTGTGTGTGTGTGTGTGTGCCAGGTCCTGACGGTAGTTTGCACCCCGAGGTAGAGCTCCCCTCTGGTAAAACCATCCCTCAAGAGGGAGGAGAGGATGGCTTTCATCCTCCCTCCATCTCTCACCCTGTCCCTCCCAGCTGGAGGGGATCTGCACGCCCACAGCTCTCCGTCATATTAAAACCCCAAGATCAAAGGCGACGAGGAGCAGAGAAGAAGAAAAGGGAGGCAGAGAGACAGGGAGGAATAAAAATAAGGGAGATGATGAGAGATGGGATCAATAGAGGGGAAGAGAGACGGGCAGTACAATGGAGAGGGAAACGAACGGCGGCCGGTAAAACTGAACGATTTTTACATGAGTTAAGACAAGCCGGGCTACAAAGGCGGAAGTTTGCTCTCAACTTCTAAAGGCGTTTGAAGCACAAAGACAAGTTAAAAATGTTTCATCATTGACAGAGTACATTTTGATGGATGTGTATGAATGTTCCAAGCGTTTGTGAAAATCAGACAGACAAAAGCATCTCATTTGGACAGAAGTCTGACTGTAATTATTTACATGTGTCTTGTTCAATCATGGGTGAAATATGATGATGTTGGTCTGATGAAAAGAGGTGATTTCGATCATGGTTTTGTTGGTGTCCGGCGTGAGAACATTTTTCGGTCTTCCGGACAAAAGTAACATTACAGAAGCATTTCATCATAAATGGCAACCGGAAAATGGAAAAACGAGCCACAGGAGCACATGAAATAAGGAGACAAGAGAGCAAAGATAAAGGAACCGTTCATTCATTTTCCTACGACAATGACAAACACCAATGTCAGACACATTGGAGAAATGATTCAGATATGATTCAGATATATGACCACTAACTGACCGACACAGATACCCTTTGTTGTCAAGGAAAAAAGAAATCCTCCGTACAGAAAAATGAGATAGGGGTTAATGCCACCTACTGATACCTGTTGACCACGCCCCTTTTGACCAGCACCAATACCGAGCAAATGTATCTTATGCATTACAGCAAAAACATGAACGTTGACTCACCTTCACTGATACTTTACTTATCAATAATGAAATTAAAAGATTTTATTTAAAGATTACAATAATCCATATAAAGAATAAAAATCATAATTTTGATTGATATAATCTCTGGTTTCAGATTAAAGGTTGAGAAGTTTCAAAGATGTTCTAGAATTACGATCGTGTTGAGTTCTCTAATTCATTTGCTATTTGATGGTATCTGATGAGACACTAATCTCCTAAATGCAGTACGGAGATAGACTTGCTGTATCACAGTTCATGTTCTAACACCAGAGCAACACATATTTCTTTTATACTCCTAAAGTCTACACACTTTCTGGAAGTGAGAGCTTTGCGTTAGAACAACCCTTCATATGTGTATAATGTCAATAATGTTAATTTCTCTGATATTTTAATCATAAATTAACTTGTCTTAATCTAACATTTGATGGCAATTTTGACGTGTTTTGCCTATTATTGATGTTAATTTCATTAGGTACAGATAATAGTACCACTGTTGATTACAGTCAGTGAATAAGGACACAATGATTAAAAACAGAAGGAGCTCACCGTCAGAGAAAGCGAGCAGTGGGTCAGAGAAAGGAGGACAAAACGGGAAAACAGTGCAGATGGAGAGAAAGGAGGGGAGAGCTGATTAACACTGAACTTTTCTCACATCTGAAAACACAAACACACACCTACAGTCTTTATCTGTGCACCCATTCACACTATAATCACAGATTACTGAAACAGAAGGACCAAACACACACACACAGGCCGCCTCAATCTGCGCTCTAAGCTCCACAGCAGCACCTACTGGCCATTCGCTCAGAATCGACACCAAAGCCTGCTGCTTTGACAGAAGTGCACTGTCACTTTCATCTGTCTTGTTCACACTAAAACACACCCAAACGGAGAGGACAAACACCAAGACATCACAAACTGCGAGCGCAGTTAAAAAACAATTCACATGCTCAGATGTTCACGCTGGGCAAACCAGCGCACATTATGCATGCACACATGAACACAACCTCCACACCGAGTGGGAGTGATTTATGAGTGTACGACTCAGGCCTGCATGATTTGATCCTGTTGAAGCCGTGATGTGCACCTGAGGGATGCGACACTACACACACACTTTGCACAGAGAGCTTGTTAGTTACAGGAAAGTGTGTGTACTCGTCTGCACACACACGTCTACGTTCAAGTGTGCTTTGAAATGTAGTAGTTTCTCTCTCATCTAGTCCGATCCCACGATGTGTTTATGGGCAACAGTTTACATGTTTATCTAATGTGTAAAGGATGAGTGTCACAGCATGAACACGCATAAACCAGCGTTGACAGTCCTGCACAGCAGGTACGTCAGAGTGTGTGTGTGTGTGTGTGTGTGTCTGTGTGTATACTGACCTGCCTTCAGAATATCTGTGTAACAACGTCCCCAGAGACTAGTGCGAAGTCTCCATTCCAACATGACAAATAACTCAGTACCTGAGCAGTCTAATGGCCAAGGACACACAACAGCACCACAAAGGCACAGTGACGGAAAGCGATGGCCCGCAGTATGGCGCACACATGCACACACGCACACACACACTGTGATGCACTCAACCACGGACTGAAAGCTACCAGCTACCAGAATGGCTACCAGCCATTCAAATTAAACAGTTATGAGTCATTAGTGGAGATGTTCCGATACCATTTCTTCTTCAGTCTTGATACAGATTCTTTGGGTATCAGCCAATACACAGTACTGATCAAATACCACTGTGGTTTATACATGTCTCCTCCATGGCTTTGTTCACAATGTCTCCAATGCTGCACAAAACAATGTGAAATTTGGACTCGGGGATATTCCACTTAAACAGCATATCCTCAATTTTTCCAGCTATCAACGTGCCAGTATGAGACCCAAGTCTGAAGTGAAGTGAAGTGAAATATTCATGACACGTCATCAAATGCTCGTGTTAAAACTGGCAAGACTTGTGCCACACTGCGCAAGTACGGCCTTGCATACTGTGCATGTCATCGTATTACGAGAAGAGTAAAATAACAAACAGCTAACAGCCAAAGAAACCCAGTCATGTGAGTTGTGGCATTCCATACCAAGGGCTCAGGTAATATTCTCATATCAAGGTCCCCCTGCTACAAAAAAAAACAAACTTTCACTTACAAAAAGTCCATATATTTGGTGTTTGAGTAGTACATGTGAGTCCTGTTATTAATACTAAATTTAAAACCTGAAAGAAAGTATATTAAAAATACCTTCCAATTTTCTTTTAATTATTGAAATGATTTAGCTTTTTATCTGTAAAGCACTTTGGCAAACTTTTCTCCTTTTCGAACTTGTTTTAAGCTCTGTAAATAAAATAACTGGTTGAATGAAGGAATAAACCTAATCTGTGACATTTTGCAGGATCTAAAAAATCATTTACATATTAGATGAATTTTTGAATAAAATATAGGTATCTAACTGTATATATTGGAGTATAGTCGCTTCCTACAACACATAGCCAAAAATGCGGTTGTGCTGGGTATCCTATACTCAGTAACGTCTCTGTATTTTGCAATTGCATTAATGACCAGAATCAATTCTGGCAAGTACATAAATTATTTATAACTTAATGATTATTAATCAAATGGGGGAGAGGCGTATGCATCTGTGTTTGATGGTGTGTTTGGGGGTTTGAATGCTGTAAGGGGAGAATCTGGCGTCGCTGTCTTGATGCAGTCTGGCTCCTGCTCCAGGTTTTAGGGGAGACCTCCAGGCGGGATGTGAATACACAAACGAACCGATGGTGTGTTATGAAAATGTACGTAATCTCCAAAAAAATATCTCAAATTTGTCAAAAGTTCACAAACTACACAAAGCTGCCTTGCATCTAGCATTGTTGTGAGTGATATATTGTGAGTCTGCTTTTTGAAGGCTTTTACTGGTCTCAACATCTGAAAAGTATATTCATATAAAGCAACAAATGAACATACATACACACAAAAAAAAAAAAGTCAGAGGTCCTCAAACAAACCACACACACATATGCATCTCTAATGAAACACATTAAGGCAGTATTGAAGAGAAACACACTCTGCAATATAAGAAAAGCTCACACACACACGACATTTAAGTCCACAGAGACTGTTGTCTGC
>KV751365.1:2411064-2425131 GCA_001698575.1 Mola mola | reverse complement strand
ATTATATCTATATTTAAAGCAGAGTATTAAAGAAAACCCCCAAAAAACAATTTACACTAACACTGGATATTTTCAAACCGCCTTTGAGTAATAAAGGGTTTGTTTTGTTTTTTTTAAACCATGCCAACATGACTGCCCCGCTGAAGACTTCATTAAAGAATATTCACAGAATCACTGAGATCATTAAGCTGTGTGGGCAGTTTCCCACTTCACACGCATATATAAAGGCTACATTTGTGTAAGAGCAGCCCCAGTGGAAACGTAACCGCTAATACGAGACGTGTTAGCACCTCGCTGCAGCCTGTAAAATCTGCAGCAGCACACTGTGCAACAGACAACTCAGGAATACTTTAAAAAAATACACGTCTGTTACGAGCACAAGTCTGGCCAAGTGTCTGAAACCTTCAGATGTGAGAGCGACCCGCATACGAAGCCGCTCTCCGGCCAGACGGACGTCTCATAAGCCCCCCGCTGTAATTGAGGGCCACGGGAGCACTGCAGGAGTGATGGTCGCTTAATGAGAAACTATAGCTCTGCTGACGCTTTCAGAAAACCTGACTGCCTTTGATGGTAATTACATCTCATATGGTTCCATTACCGTGACTCCTCCTTTTGGATTAGGGAATATTACGACTGCAAATGGAGAAGATCGACTCTGCCGGGATTAACGTGCGTTTGGGAGCCCACATTCACACATACCGAAACCAACGGGGATTAACGGGGTTTAGCAGCGACGTCCAGTTACAGAGGTCATGCACTTTTGTGAAAATTACACTGGCAAGCCATTCTAATTATCCTCAAATTTCTGTTTTTTATCAAAACAACGCAAAAGAAACAAGAATGTTGATCATTGTCAACCAAAGACTTCAGTAAACACGTGTGACCAGGGACTTGATGGTACTGGGTTGGTGAAGAGAGCATTACTTAAGTGAGCCCAGTGGGTTTGAAGGAATTGGGGTACGTGTCATTTTCTCCACTGTTCTCTGAGCTCTTGAAGTTGGACAAAAAGAAGACATCTCAGCATGTAAATATCCATCCGTAACTGCAGCCTTTTCTTCGGTTTTAGCGTCAAATTCATTTGCCTGTTCCCGCTGCCTTTGGATGAATAGTGTTTTTGCGGTTGACTGTCCCGTCCAAGAACATTTACTTGAGACGTGACACTGCCGAGAGCATAAAGCGGGCAAATGGGCTCACATTCCTGCAGGAGCTTAAAAATTTGAAAACGATTCCACGACTTCATCAGTTTTCTCATTTTCAAGGCCGGGGACCTGCTGGTGGTTTTGCTAAAAATTAGTTAGTATACTGTAAAGTCTTTGAAAGGGGAAAAAATGGCTATTGTTTTTAGCATTTTATTTACCGATTTGTATTATTTATCTTTCCTGTGCTTGTATCTGTCACCATCCTCTGATTAATTCCATTACTGTTTTGCAACTTTTTCAAGCAGTGAATCTATGTGGTACATGTGCTGTACATGTGCGTATATATGGTCATACTTTATACACATACGTGTACTTAAATATGCAGTTCTTTGATTCATTGACAGCATGGAAAGTGCTGGATTTAGTCATTCTATTAATCAAAAAGTTATTATTTGTCTCTCCCCGTACCCCCATATGTCCACATATGCTATGTTATGGTACTGTGAGCGGTTTGACGTGCACCTGCAAACTATGAAAATAAACCTGACAACAAATTTTAGCTCTAAAAACTTCTCACAATGAAAAAATAATTATCAATAGTTTGCGTTATGTTTTGTTATTTTCTCCCTTCAATTTAATTTCTCAAAATGATGAATGAAGAAGGCCTAAAAATGTCTCTTTTATAATAGAGACCTTTGAAAGAAATGATATTCGAATGATCCAGAGAACTTTCCACTTTAGCTGCTACCATTTCAATGCACCTCTCTCTGCGGAGCTGACTGTTGGTGTTGATTATTGGAGCCTGGAAGTTTGCACAGATAATATCCCAGGCTGCGCTGACTCCGGAGAGTGACTTTTTCATTACCATGGATATTGCACTTGCGATTAAAGGCGGTTCTGCTAAGTCAGAGTTCTTAATCCACGCTTCGCTGGAGCAGGCATCAAGGTTTTCCTCGTCTGGGTCCATCTCCTGCACCCGGAGTATGCCAACACACATTTAATTGACATTCCTGGAAATGTATCCGTCGCAACCTACACACACACCAACACAGACGCTAGTTCTTACTATTTAAGTAGCCAAAGTTTTCTCATCTCTCTCTTTCTCACATACACAGACATTTCTGCCACTGAAATCTAATTAAAGACTCCATAAGCAGAGCTCAAATAAAACTGTCACATCAAAGTCGCTGCTGGGACAGAATGACACGAATCAATAAGAGAGAGGACATCGGCAGATCCTCATGCGGCCCGGAGAGTCCTTAACCAACCTGGGCTGGGATTAGGCCGGTCAGATACCACGCTGACTGGGGTGGGAAGGGTTGGGCAGGCGTGGCAGCTGTAGTTCTATGTTTTTGGTCTATTTTTAGCTTATTTACATACTCATTTGTCCATCTGCCTTCAAAATTCTGCGTAACCAGGGAGATGTTTTCCAAGCATTGTTAGAAATAAGTCTGGTAGCATTTGAATTGAATGAAACGAGATCTCAAACTAGCCAGTTTGATTGGATTCGAGCCAAAAGTTTTCAGGCACTTTAAAAAAACTGGATTCCTGGACTTTTAAATATTACTTCATGTTTTTCTTTTAGGCTGCAAGGTAACTAACCTCTGAGGCTGGTAGAGCCATTGATCGTTTGTCCAGTTGCAGTTCGTATGACAGTACAGTGATAAGATTTAATAATGGGGTAGTAAGTGTGATAACAAGGATGTAATACATATGTAATAACGTGTTATTAACAAAGTAATAACTTAGTAATAGGTGGCTACTAGCAATTTGTATAATTTTGAAATCAAAAATGGCAATACACTGATAGTAATATTAAAGTAACATACTGATAATGAGGTAATCTATTTTGATGTTTTGACAGTTTTCTCAAAGTAACACCTTCCAAATTAGATGAAACTTGTAATTACAACATTATAATGTTACCCCTTATATGTTAACCCCTTATGTTCCCAATATTTCCTTTTGTTTCAAGGCATTACTGTACAAGTTATATGTTTGAACTTGTGGATTCTTTCCCGGAATGCAGGTAAATTGCACAGTGAAATATGGTCTAAATTTGAAATAGGATTCACTGGGCACTCGGGGTGGAAAGTTGCAGAAGTTAAAGAAGGAGCAGAATGGACGATGCCTTACCTGCACGGACAAGAGTGGAGATCAGGTTCAAGGGAGGACAGGAACCGCAAACAGACCGAGAAAGAGAAAAGAAAAACGTTAGCTCAGCTACAACAAAGGCAGTTGGATTGAAGCACTAGACTGACTCAACACCGTAACATCATCTTGGACATTAGGCATTCTCAAACTCCTTTTTTCTTCGCGCTTCAATAGACAAAAGACGTAGTTAGATGTTGTGTAAACAATTTTCTAGCTTTCCAGTGACACGATGAGCTGACTGACTTTTTAGCTTGTGTAAAGACTGGAACCAGACAGTAAGATCGAGGAACTAATTCCCTGTTTAAGTATGTGCTCCCACTCAAGAAAGAGTCTGTTCAACCCGCAACATTTAGCATGTTAAATAGTGAGCTTTACTGTTTTGTAGCTATCGGGCACAGTGAGGCTAGCACTGCCCTCTTATTTCTAGTCTTTATGCAAAGCTAGGCTAATAATCTTTTGGCCCCATATTTACTTTACATATATACCAATGGTATCAATCTTGTCACATATATATTTCTCAGTTCCATCTCACATTTGGGAAGATTTGATTAATGTAAGGTTAGCTCTAGAAACCATTTTGTTTAATCCCTGATTCTGTGTTATTCTAGTATGTTGGACCCAATGGAATTTCATCATTCACCCAAAACCACACTTTTGTTCAACGAGCCCTTAAGGTATTTGTATGAACTGTTTAAGCCAACAAGAATCTGACAGGTCTCTGGTCGAGCCTGAAACTTTGAGTTAGAGCTCAGAGTATTTGGGACTAATATTTCATTCAGTGCTGTGTGAACACCTCTTCCTCCCAGGCCTCTGACCCAATTATTTATAACAAAATGTTAAACTGCCAAACAACAAAAGCTATGCCAGATCTCCAAGAGCAACTTTAGTTGGAAACCAGTGATACTTGTTTTGTTTTCTCCATGACAGTCTGGAGATAAATCTTATTTTTTTCTCAGGATAAAAAGGGAGCCCCTAACGTCCATCTACAAGCTGAACTTAAAGCGTACCAAAAGAACAGATGGTTCATTAATACAACTCTTTCTTCTTCCGACATCCTATATAACCTCCAAAATTATTCAGGGAAAATAAACCACATTATCCCATCGTCTGCAAAGCAATGCTTTATGTTGAGAGACATTGATACTTTATGGAGTGCCTGGGGAATAGTAAAGTGGGGCTGCCTGTGCTGGGCCTTGTTGTTGAAATAAGCACTTTTACTCTGGCACAGACAGCAGAAATCTGACAACGATACCTTTCACAATGGCTATTGTCAGAGGCGAAGCCGTGAGGGAAGAGCAGGCAAACCGGCTAATTTGCTGAGTGAACAAAGGGAAGTCTGTGAAAGCTCTGCGGTGACACGTTTCTGTTGCATTAAAGATGGAAGAGAGATTAGAGTCGAGAATGTGATCCCATCTTGTCTGACTGTGATATTTTTTTTGTTTCATTTGTGTAAGGATGGCGCATGGTTGACAAAATGGTCGAAAAATGTGCAGAAAACAAAATAATGGGAGCCACAACAGAAATGTCTTCCGCCTACATTCATCCTTCACACATGCTGAGGAAACTCTGTGAACCAAAGGCAGTCACTGTAGGAGTCACCTTTATAAATTCACTGTGTTGTCTACAAAAGTTTCTATTGGAGGCAACCTTCTTTCTTTGTTGATCACCAACACTATTATAGCTGACAATTACGCAGAAATATTCCACTCAGAAAAAAATGTCCTCATTGACTGTGCATGTTCGATGTTAACAGCATCATCAGCATTTTACACGGTTTTAAAAGAAACAAATGGCCTGCAAAGTCACTAGTTCTCACTTTTTTGTTATCATTAGTTCAAAAGCATTAAAACCCTGTAAAAAAAAAAAAAAAAAAAAAAAAATAAAACATCTTGTAAAACATCTGCAGAGCTAATGTGTAAACAAAAGAGTGTTCGCTAATTAGTTTCTGAGGACTCTCGCTCACTGTGGCTGATGTAAAAAAAAAAAATAAAACAAAAAAGGTGGTCGTGGAGGAAAAAAGGGAAATAGAAGAGTAAAGAATTAGGGAGATATTGCACTTAATGGGTGAAATCATGGCTTGTACAGCTAGAGGCTCGAAGGGCTTTATAGTTTTGTCATTTCAATTGCCCATGAGAGAGATCTGTCTCACTGCCGAACCAACTACCAACTTAACGTACCAAGAAAGTGGAAACACCTAAAACTTCCAATCAGCAAAGGAGTTCCGGGGTTATACCCACAAAGTACCACGTAGACACCATTTTAGATGTAAAACAGGCTACTGGGTATGTCATATTAGCATCAGCAAATGTTACTAATTTTTCTAAAAATCAGTGTCAGTCAGATGACCAAAACTGGATGGATGTGAACACCTGAGGATTAATGTAGTGCTGCTGCAGTTGTGTGCGTGATCCATCCTGTTTCATAAGAGGAATGCACCAAAATCTGTTTGCCAACCACCAAATAAAACTGATGAAGAAGAAGTGCATGTGGGCGCGTTGGTGTTTGGTAGAGCAAAGTTAGTATGGGCGGACGCAACATGTACGTTTAATTTGGAGGAGGTACTTTTCTGCCGTCTGGGTGTTTGGACTGTGTCACTGATTACATGTGTTTTATAGAAGTGGATTATCATATATCATTATCATATATTTTTATAGAGATCATATCGACTTTGGTAAATATCAGCTGTTGGCTATAACAGCAATTTAAATACCAGTTATCACCATTAGCCAAACTTTTCATGTGGGTGCATCACCAGTAAAAACTAACTTTTAGAGTTTTCTCTCTGCATCTGGATTTCTTGAGAATGTTTGTTGATCTGCTTAGTATTCGCACCTCCTTCGCACACATGTCAAGTGGCAGATATGTCTGTGTGAGTCAAACCCCAGAGCAGAAGGTACACCACGACTGGCCATAGAAACAGAACATTTCACGGTCTGACTTGAAACATATGGTCTGCATGTTTGTATGTGCATGAGGGACTGAACGACAATGACGGAGAACACAGAGCATATTTACAATATATTGACGTGAACAGGCGTTCATTTCCAAACATGCCCAGTGAAATCCCTCCAATTTCCTTGCTTGGGGTTAAGATGCTACACATCCCTGAGTCTTATCTAAACTCTCTGAAAAAGCTCAGAAGGCATGTTCCCGTGACCAAGTTAAGACCCGAAAATCCCCCATCATTACGACCATTATGAAATAATTGCGTAATTTTCATTGCACCATAAAAGCTCTCGCTTTAGTTGAACCCTGACAGAATTGGTCAAGATCAGTCCCGATCATCTCTGCCAGACCCAAGTTCACCCTATTCCCAGTCGCAGAGCGTCAACGTTCCCACTATGTGCAAAGGCACGGGAGGTAGTGAGGGGTGGAAGATAGAGAGAAAACAAAGAAAGAGGCGGAAAGAAAGGGAAAATATGACAGAGATGTAACGAGCAGTGACTTGGGTTCAAAGCGGGTCTGTTTTAACCTTAATTCAGCCAAATGAACAACAACTGCAGCTCTGCTTCTCCGGGCAATTAATCTTGCTTGAGCCGAGGAAAGGGAGATTTCAGACAGAGCTAAAGCCTGCATATTTTTCCCCCTGAACCAATTAATTTGACACGAAGAGGATGGGAGTGGAGGGAGGAGAGGGATGGAGAGAGACGACGGGAGTTGGGAAGAGGTTAAGAGACACAGGAGGAGAAACATAAAGGAACATATGGAGGGAAACAGGAAAGGGAGAAGGGATAGGGCATCAAATCCTAGGGCTAAGTCCTGAGCTGAAGAGAACAGCCCAGACCAAAACAAAGTTTACCCACAATTCACAGCAGTGGCTCTCACACAGAACAGGCTCATCTGGCTTGTCAACAAGGGAAAAAAAAAAAAAAAAAAAAAAAGAAGAATCAGTGTAAAAGTCAGCAGTCCTCCATATCTAAGAAAAAAGGATGTGAAGCCTGATGCTGTGAGAAAAAGAGGCCACAAAAAAAGCTTTTTCTGGCAGCAACACTGATCTCCGCTGTCAGTGCTGCAGTTCCCCTGACAGATAACCGTCATTATGGATGCTGCTAAAGTTGAATGATGTCGCTTACGGAGAATGAAACGCATTTGGGGCTTGTACAATAAGATGATTGCGCCTCTGTGGACAACGTCGTTAAACCAAGAACGGTTTTGTTTTTTAAAACTGCGGTGTGACAGTAACGGCACATTTTAGGGTATTGAAGAATGCCTTTCGATTGTAGGAATGGAATTCTCACCCACAGAAGTAGGTGAAAATGTTTGACCCTGAACATATGAAAACATATCCTCAGAAAATAACAAGGGGGCCTCGGGCGACATTTGATGCTTTCTTAGGCGGCCGCAATTACTCTGACATTCAGAAAAGCAAACTGAGGAAATTTGGGGTCCTCAAGTAAGTCACCACACTGCTTTAACTTATTCTGACAGCAAGTGTTAAAACAACACAGAGGATGGCGATGTCAAGGGGAAAGTCCCCCGACTCTGGGTCTGTCAGGTTTTTCAGAGGGTCAGTGGTTTGTATGGTGTACTTTCCTTTCAAAAATAGCACAGAATAAATACACAAAGGGATCTATGACAGGAGTAGGGGTCTTGGTAGGGTTTGAAGTGAAGGGTGTGGTGGTGTGAACTGTGCCGCTATGGTGGCTCTCATTTGAGTGCAGGCAAGTTGTTAATTTTTAAGGTGTTTTTTTTCTTGTGCTGCAAGAACAATGATTTTCAAGAGAGAACCAGAAAATATTATTAGAAAAATAATTAGCTTTTTGTTGAACTAATCTTTTCTGCTTAACCAGTCGACTCTTAGCTGTACAGGAGTTGAGTCATTGTTCCTCTTGCGCGAGACAGGCAGTGATCATTTTTAAATATGCAGGTTTGCATATTCGAGCCTCCTTCGGGACCGAAATGGTGTCATCATACAAACAAGAACCATCAAAAACACTGAACATCAGAGGGACAACTATCTGTGTTATGTGTCATTATCAATCAGATGCAAAGACAAACTAGTATTCCTAAACCTGTCTTCTGTTTCCGATATTAGGCCACAGACACATCTCAAATCATAATTATGAACGTGTGCAAGTGCCAAATATAGTCTGGTCCACTTTCTGTCACTCTATAGCCGCACACCTTTTTTTTTTTTTCCTTTTCAGATTAAGAGAATTAGTGTAGTGTGGTGTCTGCTCTCTCCTCTGCTGCCCTGTCAGAGATTGCAGAGGTTATTTCATAAAGGCCCATCTCCTGGCCTGCCTCAGACCCAATCATCCCCCCAGCAAATCTCATTTACCCCTAACCCTGGGGATACTGCGGCCATTTCTGCTACTAACTCTATACTGCAACAGCCTGCAGCAAGGCTCAGTGAGGCAACATAATGGACACCTTTGTCTACAAGATATGAAAATAAGAGAAAACATATATGAAAACCTCCCAAAGACCTACCGTCCAAGATGCTCACATATTCAATTAAAATGCCATAAACAAAGAAAAGCTCAAACTGGAACTAGCAAACATATCACATAATCAATAGTAAATAACAGAAATACATTCTTAAATCTGCTAAAGAACGGAGCTTAAAGGAATTTTATTCCATTTTTACCTTCACCAATGAAGTTGGAGGAAGTGATGTTTTCACCCGAGTCCATTTGTTGGTTGGTTGATTTTCAAGGTTACACAAAAACTACTTGACCAATTTCGATAAAAGTTCCTCCAATGGTGTCTTTTGGCAGAACCTACAGCTTGTTAGATTTTTGTGGCCAAAGGTCAAGCTCGCTCAAAGGTCCCGAAAGCATTTTTTGGGCCATAACTCCAGAAAGAATTGACATACAGGTGTCCAACTGATGTCTTTCTGTAGCTCGCAGCTACAGATAATTACAAATAAAAATAACTTTGGGGCTTTTAAAGTCAAGGTCACTGAAAGGCCAAACACTTTTTTGTGGACATATCTCCATAAGGAATTGATATAGAGAGGGCTAACTGGTGGTGTAACTAATCCCTGGGTCCATCACGTATCGAGATGATCTTGACCTAAAAATCACACTCAAACAAACACCAACACCACATTGACTAATTTGACTTTGAAAGAAAGAGTAATTATTGCTGTGGAGTACATGTTGTAGGGAATGTATCTGTGTTGGCAGGGGTCTGTGCTCTCTGAGTGTTTTCTAGTTTGAAAATAATTCTGAATCTGATTTTCAATGCCATAAATTCCACCTACGGCATACAGATAATGACAATGATACAGAGTTTTGTTTCTCCTGGTCAGAGGGTGAACAGCACTACAGAGGTTTACGTGAGCTGTGTGGCTCCTTGCGTCGTGCTCAGAGTCAGACTGATCACTGTGTCTCTGTTATGACAACCAAACTTGTTAAACGTATGTTCCTGCATCTGTGTTTGCATGATCCTAATCAGTGTCTCTGTTGTGGCAACCAAGGGAAGTAAATTCATGTGTATTTGTGTTGGTGCGTGTTGGGTGATGATGTCAACAATGACTGAGGCAGGTAGGAAGTTCACTGAACTTGGGCCTTCCAGTCGCAGAACTGGAAGGCCCAAGGAAAAGATTGAAAAAGATTGAACTGATTGGAAAAGATTGAAATTCCTCTGAAACTTGGCTTGATTTATTAACCAGAAACAATTGAAGAAAAACAAATCAAGACATCCTGGATTTTTTCATTCCTACTTAAATCACACAAGTGCATTTCCTCCACTACCCTTTCCCGAAGGCTTGCCAAATCCTGCAGGTCTGCAGACATGGCCCTCGGCTACAAATCGTAAAATTTAAAAATAATGTATGCTGCTGAACGCAACAAAAAAGAGAACGTGTTCCATCTTTAAATCCTTGATGACATGTACTCAGTTGAAACCAGCTCATGGACTGACATCATCATCCATTTTTTTTATAAATTTGTGCTTATTCTGACTCTGGTTCCAGCAAAACGCTCTAACAAGTTGGACCAGAGGCACTGAAAAACTGTAAAAGTTGTGAAATGCTCATAAAGTTCCAAAGGTAAATAAGTTCATCAGTAGCATCTGATTATATCCTGGTTGGACAAAAAAAGCTTTATTTTTTCAGAAGCCAGGAAAGCTGAGGTCTGCTCATAATTGGGCAACCGGATGAATGCGTGGGAACTGAATATGGCTTCTCCGCTTTTCCGACGCTACTGTGACTGTGGTTCTCAATGATGTCACCAGCGCGAGCTGGCAGCTCTGGAATCGCGGGCATTTTGTCTTAATTTTTGTACAATGGGAAGCTGTGATGCGCCATCCATTTTTATTGGCATCTACATTATACACACATGAATGTTTACTGCTCTTAGGAGCCATTTCTTGCCATTTCCTTTCCCCCATTACAAAATTCAATCACACTCAAAAAGTTGCTGGATAAATGCAATATAATATAAAACATCAGTCAACAAGGGTTTATATTATCCATGACCTCTGGTTGAAGATGGTAGATTAATGTACTTGAATGTCTAAAACACAACAGCATGGTTTGAAAAATAACCTTTTAAGACCACATTTCACACACAACAAATAAATAGTCAAATTCCTTCCACTTAAAATACGCTTAAAAACACACACTTGACATCCTCTCCCTTTTTAGTCGCTCGATACATCATACGATAACAGGATGCCTTGCCACTTGGGGTCAACTGCTGCTCAGGGGATTCAGAGGTTGTGTTTAGATCTGATTGAAGGGGAAGAAAGTAGCGCGGCTGGCAGCCAGTCAACAATCTGCTTATTTAACACTCGTGTGAAAAGGAAGACGCACACACAAACACGCACGTCGCTACACTTCTCCTCACCGGCCAGCGCCAACTTGGACCTTGTTGATTAGCCGTAATGGATTTAACATGTGCTGAGGGCAGCTAGCCTTTATCCCCACACGGTCACAGTCTGTGACCGAATGAATGAACGAATGAATGGCAGGATATCAGGGCACGCCGTCGAATCCGGAGGCCCCTCCACCTGCGGCCGCAGAATGCCGCTATGAGCAACGTCTATTCTGGAAATCGGTTAGAAGATAGCCAAAAGACAACACACCCGATTGAATGGAATCTTAAAGAACCCACTGATAAGACTGTAGATATGATTTTAGCATGACACCTTTCACCTCGTTCATCACGGAGGGCCCCTCCAGGACAAGGGCGCTAAAACGACATTAGCTCGGACTCTACAGTAGATGGACCGATTAGCTGAACATTCAGCAGTTTAGTGAGTATTAGACAGATGGAGAAACCCAAAAACATGCCTTCACTGGTGTAAAACTGTACGTGTCAGTGTTTGGGGACCACAGCAGGATGGGGTACAACAGATTCTCTTGGGTCAATGAGTTCGTTGTGACAGCAGCTTCTCCCTTGTTTCACGCTGCTCTGCCGGTGGAAGCAGGATGCATGGAGGACGTCCTCATCAATGCCTCTGTGTATTAGATACGTGTGCCATTTAATCGCCTGTTCGTGGAAACCAGGACAACACGTACACGGACTTTGATTTAACTCAGCTTCTCTGCCTCGTTGCTTGTTATATTTCCGTGGGAATTTTTCCTGTGTTGACGTCTTAAACCCCCACATAGAGTTGGCAAAGACAAAGTATACCATGATGATATAAATCAAAGATCAAAGATTTTCTCAGACCGTTAATGATGGATACGGTTTTGTGCGTCTTTCATAAATTGTATACGACCACTGAGACTTTTTCTCTACAACTGATATTTTTATCTTATTTTACTTTATAAAAAAGGCTCCTGGAGTACATTATGTGATCAAACACAGACCAAAAAAATGTAACCTTTTCACTTCAAGTCAAACTGTTTTCACTGCTACGCTTAACTTGACTGAGCTAGAGCTGCAACGATCAGGAGATAAGTTCACTGAAAGGAAATTAATCGACAACTCTTTTGACAGTCTAATTATTGTTGGTCTTTTACAAGTAATGTTACCTTATGTTTTTTTTTTTGCCAATTTATAGCATATACGATGAATCGATTAATCGCGAAAATATTCGGTAGATAAATGATGACGATTGATGATTGAATGATGATTAAAATAATCGTTAGCTGCAGCTGTAGATTGAGCACTCAAGCAAAAATCTGAGGATCATTAATTAGGTCCTATACAACAAGTTAAGCGCTCCAGATGTTGAAGAATATTCCATTTTCATAGCTTCAGGCTGGATGGCAGAACAAGGAATACGTAGAATTTCACTCAGCAGGACCCAGCAGCCCCCTTAAAGTCCCCATCAACCCCACCAAATTTCACCAAACTCCATCCTATAGGTTTCGCGTAATCCTGCCAAGTATCAAACGACCAAAAAAAAAAACACACCATCAAAAGCATGAGAGAGGTAAAAACATGGGAACATCTGACCCCTGTTCACATTCAGTTCCAACCATTTTCCTTGTAAAAGTCACCCAAGCGCTCGTTTTTATTGTACAACTTCACTGTTTACACAGCCGAGATGAACTCAGTGACTCAGTGGGAAAACGGGCACCTCAAAATGAGATGCTATACATATAACTTTTTCTTATATTTGACAAGTATAAATATAGTATAAAAATGTACCAGGGACATGTAGTTTACAGCTCATTTTCATTGATATGCTGATATCCTACATTAAAAGAAAAAACTTTATTTGGTTCCAGCCAAACAATCTCGTTTTTAGAACAACAATTTTTCACAATAGATGAGAGAAAATGTATTTATTTATTGGGACTTTTAAATTATTAGTGATGACTTCAGAGAACCATCAAAGCTCCGTAGGTGGAAGGATGTGACTACACAAACGGTGCTGGTGCTGATTGAACCACAACATCCTGTTTATTGCCCCTTTTCCTGCCTGCATGCCTGCCGCTTCCTGCAAGAGGAATCAAAATTGATTACCGACCGGGTGACAATACTGATGAAAATGGTTGCCGTTGGTAGGTGGGGGAAAAGACTGCAACACTGACGCACAAACTGTGAATTACTGGAACTTCAGTTTGTTAAACCAGCGGCAATAAAAATGTATAGCTGAATAGCTGCGGAATAAAAGAATGTCATTAATTATTAAAGACAGAGACTATATATGATTTCCTGAGCTCCTGTGAGTCTCCTACCCAACACACTAGGGCAGTAAGTAATTGAGCGTAGCTCGTACATACACACAGTGCCTAAAGGAAAGGAGGTGCGTGTGACATCAGCTCCTTCCTGCCCTCCCTAACAAACATCTTCTTCAAGCTGAGTGCAGAAATCACCGATGGGAGGATGATGTAAAGCCTCAGAGGTCTACAGACCTGTTCTACCCACAACTTATCAACAGCAGAGGATCATAAAAACCTCAGCCTCACCACTGTTAAACATGAGACGACACTGACCCCTAGTGGCACACAGAAGTAGTGAGCATTTATTACATTCTAGACTCATCACAAGTAAATTAAACTGGTTCAATTTTTACTATTTGATTTTGATAATTGTGGCATACAGCTTAAAAAAAAAATCACATATCTCGAAGTATTAAAATATTTCACTCTAACCGTATACGCAGCAAGCAAAATTTAAACAAAAGAAAAGGCTTGAAATGTTTTACTTTGCTTGTAATGGAATAAAAAAATATGTTTAACTTTTTTTAAATTAAATTAGAAAAAAAATGGAACATTTCCCAGATATTCTACTTTTCTTAGATGCATTAAGTATCGATTTAAAGAATGTAGAATTTTATTATTATTATCACCATCATCATCATTATCATCATTATCAAAATTATTATTGTCATTATATTTTTTTATTATGATTATATTATAAAATAT